>ML660770.1:3787884-3858215 GCA_007570785.1 Antilocapra americana | reverse complement strand
ATAGAGTCTTCTCCAACACCACAGTTCAAAAGCATCAATTCTTCGGCGCTCAGCTTTCTTTATAGTCCAACTCTCACATCCATACATGACTACTGAAAAACCATAGCCTTGACTAGATGGACCTTTGTTGACAAAGTAATGTGTCTGCTTTTCAATATGCTGTCTAGGTTGGTCATAACTTTCCTTCCAAGGAGTAAGCATCTTTTAATTTCATGGCTGAAGTCACCATCTGCAGTGACTTTGGAGCCCCCCAAAATAAAGTCAGCCACTGTTTCCACTGTTTCCCCATCTATTTGCCATGAAGTGATGGGACCAGATGCCATGATCTTACTTTTCTTAATGCTGAGCTTTAAGCCAAACCTTTTCACTCTCCTGTTTCACTTTCATCAAGAGGCTTTTTAGTTCCTCTTCACTTTCTGCCATAAGAGTGGTGTCATCTGCATATATGAGGTTACTGATATTTCTCCCAGCAATCTTGATTCCAGCTTGTGCTTCTTCCAGCCCAGCGTTTCTCATGATGTACTCTGCATATAAGTTAAATAAGCAGAGTGACAATATATCGCCTTGACATATTCCTTTTCCTATTTGGAACCAGTCTGTTGTTCCATGTCCAGTTATAACTGTTGCTTCCTGACCTGCATACAGGTTTCTCAAGAGGCAGGTCAGATGGTCTGGTATTCCCATCTCTTTCAGAATTTTCCACAGTTTATCGTGATCCACACAGTCAAAGGCTTTGGCATAGTCAATAAAGCAGAAGTAAATGTTTTTCTGGAACTCTCTTGCTTTTTTGATGATCCAGCAGATGTTGGCAATTTGACCTCTGGTTCCTCTGCCTTTTCTAAAACCAGCTTGAACATCTGGAAGTTCACAGTTCACGTGTTGCTGAAGCCTGGCTTGGAGAATTTTGAACATTACTTTCCTTTTCATGTGTGTCTCTGTTTAAAGATGCCTGATTTAACATATTGTTGATTCATTAACCTTGAACTCACAGCCGACAGCACTGTAACTCGTGCCTGGACAAAGCTTATCTAACACATGCGTTTTTTCCATAAGACACAGCACAGCTTTCTTGTCCGTAGAAACACTAGACAGTACTTCAGTGCTACACTTCATTTTCAACAATAGAATCACCAACAAAAAGCACAAAAATGAGAAAAAAGAGTGGAACTAAAGAGAACATGGAAAGGACACTTGTTGGCAGTATGAGCTGAGACAAGAAAGTACAGTGTGGCCTTGTTCAATCTCATTTGGAAACTGCACGCCAGGCAACTCATGTGTTTCTCATTTCTGCTCCTATTCAGGAAGCACCTCAAAGGCATCTCAAGTGTCCATTTGAGGGATTACAAAATAAATTTTAGTAAGCAGACAAATTTGAAAACACCGAATCCACGAATAATGAGGATCAATTAGTTCACAATAGAAACCATTATAGAGTTTAAGATTACCTAAGGTATTTCCTTAAAAATCACCCAATGACAGTACTGGAGATAATAATCATATTAATATGCATACGCACACAACAGCCTAAAGTGGAGAATGACATAAATATTAATATTCTTGTTATTTCCAATACTGTCATTGGATGACTTAAAAAAAACAAATGGATCATGGGAGGGCTTGTCAAATACATCTCGCTGGACCCACCTCTAGAGATTCTCATCAGTGTGTCTGGGGTGGGTCCCAAGAACTGGCATTTCTAAAAAGCTCCCAACAATGCTGATGCTGCTGGTCTAGTTCACTTTGAGGGTAGCAACAGTCTGGAGGCAACCAGCTCAGATGGCAGAGTTCAGAAGCTTTCTGGGAGATAAGTTTTTCTAAAAGAAGTAGATCAAATACCTAATATATTCAAATATCTTGAAAGGAAATGGAGATAAATGGGAGAGAGTTCATTGGTAAATCAATGACACATACTTAGAATTTAAGGAAATGAAAAAATGGATAATTATTAATTTCAGGGAAAACAAAATCTTGTGCAAAAAAAGGAAAGTATTCATAATCACTGCAGATCCTTGGCTGACAGTGAATTATGTTTACAAAATTGCAATAACGAAAACACAAATTGCTGATTTAATCAAAAGTACCAAGAAATTTCCCTTGTGGCTAAGCTGGTAAAGAATATGCTTGCAACGTGGGAGACCTGGGCTCAATCCCTGGGTTGGAAAGATCTCCTGGAGGAGGGAAAGGCTACCCACTCCAGTATTGTGTCCTGGAGAATTCCATGGACTGTATAGTTCATGGGATCGCAAAGAGTCAGACATGATGGAGTGACTTGCACTTCACTCACCCCATAACCACACACAGAGGTGGTGATGGTGGGTGGTGAGGGTGTAAATATGAAGAGACGGGGAGAAAAGAGAGCTATTAGTAAATCACTCCCTACTTCCCCAGTGGGATGTCAAGCAGCCGCATCAGCAGGTTATTTAGATATGGGAAGTAAATGACCAAAATAGCCAGCTGAACAAGAGTCGAACAAAATGGCTTCAGAGGAGTGAGAAATGGTTGCCAAGGAACATTTTAAATTATGTGCATGAGTTGTTAGTGGTAAAGAACCTGCCTGCCAATGCAGGAGAAATAAGAGAGGCAGGTTTGATCCCTGGGTTGGGAAGATCCCTGGAGAAGGAAATGTCAACACACTCCAGTGTTCTTGCCTGGGAAATCCTATGGACAGAGGAGCCTGGTGGGCTACAGTCCATAGGTTGCCAAGAGTTGTAAACAACTGATGTGACTTGGCATGTACACCTAAGGGCAGACACGTTAGTCACTCAATTGCAAATAAAGTTGTAATGATAGAATTTAGAATTTAAGGAAATGAAAAATGGGTAATGATTAATTTCAGGGTAAACAAAATCTTGTGCAAAAAAGGAAAGTATTCATAATCACTGCAGATCCTTGACTGACAGTGAATTATGTTTACAAAACTGGAATAACGAAAACACCAACTGCTGATTCAACCAAAAGTACTAAGAGGCTTCCCTTGTAGCTCAGCTGGTAAAGAATCTGCCTGCAATGCAGGAGACCTGGGTTCAATCCCAGGTCTAAAACTAATAAAATGGAAACCACAACGGGAAAGTGGTACAAGATAGAATTATAAGCTGGGTGACCTGGACCAGAGAACAGAGTGCCCAGGACCCGTGAGGGAGGAAGTGTCTGCTCCAGCCTGAGGGTTGTAACAGTTCCCCACATGGTTTTCTCTCTGGGTTCTAAAGGATGCTTCCTTGGACTGCAAGGAGATCAAACCAGTCAATCGTAGAGGAAATCAACACTGAATATTCATTGGAAGGACTGGTGCGGAAGCTTAAGCTCCAATACTTCGGCCACCTGATGTGAAGAGTGGATTCACTGGAAAAGACCCTGATTCTGGGAAAGATTCAAGGCAAAAGAAGAAAGCAGCAGTGGGTGAGATGGTTAAATAGCATCACCAACTCAATGGACATGAATTTGAGTGAGCTCCAGGAGATAGTGAAAGACAGAGGAGCTTGGCATGCTGCAGTCCACAGGGTCACGAAGAGTTGGATGCGACTCATCAACTGAACAACAGCCTAAAGAATGAGTAGGACAAGAGGCAGAGAACAGAAGTGTGGAAGGGCAGAGGCATCTGGAGATCAAGGGGATTCTGGATGGCTGGATGCATAGACACCCGTATGTTAGACTGGATACCCTGGGGAAGGTCAGTGACCTTACACACCATGGGATCTTGTGTAGGCAGCCAGGGGCCACTGGAGGTTTTTAACCAGGAGTCATATTGTTAGATGTGCATTTTAGAAATAGAGACTAGAGGTGGGGAATGGAGGACATTTAGAAAAGAATATTGCAAAGGTGACATACTAACCATCAGAAAATCTCATCAGTCCTACCCTTGACCATGAACACCCTCCAAGGCTACAGACCTGATTGGATCCACCACCACCCTCACCTGGACTAGTACAGCTGTGACTGACCAACTGTACAAACCCAGACAGCTTGGTTAGTCTCTGTCAGCCTCAACGTAGCTGCAAAATGGGTGACTCTCTGGTCTGAAAGCTTGTGTCCCTTACCCCTCCTGGCAATTAATATGTTGAAACCCTAACCCCCAAGGTGATGATATTTGGAGGTGGAACCTTTGGAAGGTCCTGTTAGATCAAAAGGATGGTGCTTCCATGAATGGGATTAGTGCCCTGATAAGAGAGACCCCAACCACTCCCCTACCCCTTCTGCCATGAGAAGACTCAGGCAGAAATCAGTCTTCTACAACCAGGAAGAGGACCTTTGCCAGAATCCAACCATACTGGCACTTTGATCTTGGACCTCTAGCCTCCTGAACTCTGCGAAATGTTTGTGTTCATCAGTTACCAAGTTGATTGTGTTTTTGTTATGGACACCCAAGCAGAGTAAGACAGATGCTAACTCCTGCCTCACCAGGTAGCGGATGATGGGGAAGTTCTGACTTAGGCATTCTGCAGTTAAGACTGCAGTTAAAGTCCAGCCCACTGCTCATTCTTCATGACCCTGGACAGAGAACAACCGTGCAGAGCCTCAACATCCATACCTGGAAAGTGAGGATGACAGCCTCCACTCAGGTTTGGAGTGAGGATAGTGAAGGAAATGACCACACACCCTTGACAAGGGGCCTGGCACCCACAGAAAGCTGTGACATGTGACTTACCTCTTGACACAAGAAACCAATGTCTCTTAATTACCAGCTGGATCTGACAACCCAGTCTCTTCCTACACGAGACTTGCACTATGTTAATTTTAACCTTTATCATCTCTTTGCAGCATGACACTCCTCTGAAGTCACCTGGTTACATTTGCTGACTGCTCACCCTGTTCACGTGGCCCAGCAATGGGGAGACAAGACCACACCACCTTATCTCAGATCTGACCAGACTTCATCCCTCAAATGAGGTCCTAGCTGCAACGACCTAAAACAGTGATCATTCTGCCACGGATGGAATGACTGCTGTATGCCAGATACCTCCACACAACATCTGACTCCATAATGACAACTGCCACATGAAACATTCATTAATCCCCTTCAGGCAGCCACCTGTGACCAATCCCATCCACCTCCAATACAGTAGCTTTGGGGTGAAACACACGCCTGTCATTTGGCAAGATAGTTAACCTCTCTGTGCCTCAGTTTCCTCATCTGCAAAATGGGTACATTAATGGAACCAGCTCACAAAGCTGTTTTGGAAATTCAATGAGACGACAATTCAGGTACAGAGCGTGGCTCAGCACCCAGCATACAGCAAGCAGTGATAGTGTTTCCATTTCCCCACTACAGAACTCATCTGGCTGTGTTACAATCAAATGTTTACTAGTAATCTGTCCAACTCCATCTTCCTCCAGAGGCAAGAGCACACTGCTGTCCCCAGGAGATGCCTAGCAGTAGAAGATGCTCAGCGAACTTTTGCTGTGTGGAATGATGAGTGCATGCTGATGTAGCAGCGTGGTCTCTAGAGGGTGTAGCCGGGGGTGGGGTGGGGGAATCCACACAGCAAGGAAGCAGAATGGATAGGCGGTTGGGGGAACTGGGAGGGGCGAGTTCCTGCCCTCCAGCCCACCACGGTGAGCCCAGCCCACCAGTTCAAATCCTTGATGCTGCAGAGGAGACCGCGACGTGGAGACATCATTGGCTAAGGTCACAGGTAGTTGTTGGATGGAGCGGACCCTTCCGGGGAATCCCAAACCAAAGCCCGTATGTCACTTGGCTGCCTCCCACTGCAGTTACTGTCTCCAGCCTCCTCCGGGAGCAGAAAGGGAACATCGGTCCCCAGGGCAGCACCCGTCGCGCGCGCCGATGTCCGTGATCAGGCTCAAGTGGAAGCCTGGACCCCGGGGCCGAGGGGGACCGCGCCTTCTCATCCCACACCCGGCCGCCCGATCGGCAGACCCACCTGGTGCCGGAGACGCGGGCGCGCGGTGCGGCAGCCGAGCCAGAGGCCGAGGCCGAGGCCGAGCGCGGTGCCCAGCAGCACGGCGGGGACCAGCAGAGCGGGCGCTGGCCGCACCGCGTCCCGGCCCAGCCGCAGCCGCGCGTCGCTCGCGCAGGTCGCCTCGCCGCGGGCCATCCGGGGGCGCTCAGGCGGCAGGCCCGCCGCCTCCCGCCCCGCGCCGCCCGCTGCCGGGGCCCGCCGCCCGGCGCTCCATCCCTGGCGGGTCCCCCCTGCGGGACTCAGGGTCCCGGCGGGGCCAGCGGGGCGGCGCGGTGCGTTGCGCCGATTTCTCCGGCCTGTGTAGCCTCCTCCTCCTGCTTCTCTCTTGCTTTCCGGAGCTGCCCAGCCGGAGGGAGGAGCCTGGACCGTCTGCTCCAAACTTTGAGCCACCCCCGCCTCCGGCCCAGCCTTTTGTACTGAGCATGCCCGGCCACAGGCGCGCTACTCAGCGAGGAGAACCTTTGGGGAGGAGTCCTGTTTTGCCGAGGGCTCTGATTTCCACCTGGGTAGGAGACCTCAGCCAGGTCCTCACCCAAGGAGGGGGTTGCTCGAGTAAGTTTATCTAGTGCTTAGGATTTGTTAAGCCTTTAGCTTGATGATCCAGGTAACTTTCTTACCAGCCTTCTGAGATGGGCGTTACTTTATGCGCCCCTCCTCCTGATGAGGATCAGGGTCCGCGGTGAGGGATTCATTGCTGGTCTGACTCAGCCTTGCCCCTGACCTCTAGCAGTTGGCCATCCTTGGGTCGCACAGTCTGGCCCTGCCTCTGAACTTGTTTGCCTTTAGATTCCTGTTTTACTGCTAGTTTCTTCAGGGATGGTCAATGCTTTCCTCTAAGACAACGTATAGGGAGATGCTTACATCCAGCCCTGGCTAGCTAGGGATATGCCACGTGGTCATTCATTCACTCAGCCTATCCAGAGACCCTACTGTCTGAACCAGCACCAGGCCAGCCGTCAACCAGACAAGGTCCAGCAGTGAGGATCTTCCAGGGAGATAGGCTGATGAGCTCAGCATCTCTTCTTTCTTTAAGCAACATTTACTGATACTAGCTCTCATTCTGGCTGCCAGGGTAAACCCCCCCCCCCTTTGGAGCTTAATCTGACTGCTAGGGTACACACACACACACACACTTCTACCTTTTGAAGCTTAATTCCCTATGAGGGCCAGAGCAGAGGTAACGTAGGGATTGGTTTCAACAGAGAGGGGCTTTAAGTCCTTCACCTGGACATCTGGCTCAAGTTTCTGGGTTTTTCCATTTTTTCCTCTTCACTCCTTCCAAGCTGGCAAGATGGGAACTACTATGTAGATTTACTTTTGATAAATGAAGAAAGTGACAGCTAGACAGGAGTTGTGGTTCATTCAAGGTCTTGCAATAGGAAACGGGGCAGATAGAGTCACCTCTGTGTCTGGCTTCAGGACTCACACTCTCTGCCAGGCAGTGCTTCTTAAAAGTTTCCCCAGGAGCATCTCCAAGACTCTTGAGAACATGTCTGAGGGCAAAAACCAGAAGTTCTTGCTTTCTGCTGGCTATTTCTTTGGATACTCAGGCTTTTATTTTTAAAAAGACAGTGTTCTTTCACTGCTATGTTTAAAATGGATAGCCAACAAGGACCTACTGTATGACACATGAAACTCTGCTCATTGTCATGGGGTGGCCTGGATGGGAGGGGAATTTGGGGGAGAATGGACAACTGTGTATGTATGCCTGGGTCCCTTCACTGTTCACCTGAAACTTACAACATTGTTTATTAATTGGCTGTACCCCAATACAAAATAAAAAGTGTAAAATATAGTGTAATCAGGAAGGACTAATTTTAAATTTACACTGGATCTGCTTCTGTGACTCTAGCCTTTTTTTGTTATGATAAACATACATGATGGTCTGTTTCAGGGATAAACCTGAGCTGCCTATCAGTGAAGGACTGCAAGGAAGTGAAACTAACACATCCCCCTGCCTAAAGCTTGCCATTCTAGGGGAACTTGCAAGGACTGAATAGTCTTTTTACTTTGTTTCCTCACCTCCCTCCCATCTCTGATCCATAAAAGAACCTGGCAACCAGGCCCTGACAAGATGGTTATTTTTAGGCACTAACTTGTCATCTTCTCCATCAGCTGGCTTTCCAAATAGTCGTCTTCCTTGCCTCAACACCTTGTGTCTTGGATTCATTGTCCCGAGCAGAGGGAGCTCTTGGACTTGGTAACAATAGTATTGTTTGCATTTTACTTTGTTATACAATTGCTTGAAGGTAGAAATCATCCTTTATATTTCTAAAAGAATTAATGCTCCAGCATTTAGCCTTTGGCCTTGTCTCACTCCTGGCATCCTGGGTACCACTGAGGGCAGTGAACCCCATGGGGAAAGCTTGGCTAATAAATTCTCAGGTTCCTAAACCCCACTGTCTTGTCCCTGTGAAATCAGGAAAGGCTTATTGGAGGGGTAGGCGAAGGGGGCTACAGGCACCAGACTTTCTGGCCTGAGACTGCAGACAGCAGGAGACTGAAGAGGTGTGAGCTGTCCCTGAGGGCCCAGGGGAGAAACAGCTCTGCTCCCTGCCCCCGTGGAGAGTTCTGGGAGATTCTTCAGTTGCTGACTCCTGGCTGCAGACACCGACTCCCCTCTTGGTGTTCCCAGACGGGTAGGTCCCCAGTGTCTGGCCTCCGCCTGCCATGGCTTGGAGCAGCACTTGGGTTTCCAGCCAGAGGCTGGACTGAGTCGTGGCAGTGGAAGCACTGGATCCCAGCCGCTGGGCCGTAGTCAGTGACAAGGGCTCTGGCCCTTTGGCTCTGTAGGAGAGAATTCCCACAAAGACAGAAAGTAGTGAAGCAAGTCAAGTGTAGGAGCGAAAGGAGCACAGTACCTGCAGATAAACACACGGGCGGACTCAGATGGAGCCCCTGAGCTGCACCCACGCGGCAGCTTCAGTCACCGTGTGGGGCATTTCTTTGGGTTTTCCTTTGGCCAATCATTATGATTTGCCTGGTTCCCCGTCAAACTGGTATTTGGTGTATCTCAGGGTCCTCCCGTGTGTGTGTGTGTGTGTGTGTGTGTGGGCATCGCTTAGCCGAGCTGGATTCTAATGAAAAGCCGTGTAAGGAGAACATCCCTCCACAGCCTGACTATCTGCCCCCCAGAAGATGTGAGGATGGGTTCTTGAGCTGGTCCAAGAGCTCATCCGCAGCGAGGGCTCAGGCAGTGGGAAGGACCGGGTTGCTGAACCTAAAAGAATGTGAACACTGGCCTTGCCCTCTGGCCATGAGCTGCCAATTTTCCTCCCAGCCCCTGTCCTTGCCATCCTGTACCCCCATGGTTCTCCTTTTCCCAAAGCTTCTCAGTTCTCTAGTGGGGGGAGGGGGAGAGGGGACGGGGGCCTGCTGCGCCTGCGTAGACTAGGCATTCCATCCACTGTGTATCAGGGAAGGCTTGCTGGAGGGGACGGGCCTGAGCTGAGAGTTAGAGAACAGAGTAGGCATTAACAGAGGCGCACTTGGAGCCTCTCAACTTTCTGGGACAGAAGTCACCCGATCTGATTTTGGTAGAGCCCGTGGGTGAAGCACGAGCAAACCCAAGTGTGGCCGCTTCTCCCAGGCCTCTCCAGCTTGGCTCCCTCCCTCCTTCCCTCCCTCTCGCGCTCGGTCCATGGCCTCCTGCTGGTCCGCCAAGCCCCAGATGCCAGAGTCCCGTTCCCAGAAAACTTTCCGAGGAGGCTCGCACTGAGCATGCTCGGCGGCGGCGGGGCAGGGCCTGGGGTCCGGAAGCTGGCCCAACTCCGCCTGCGCCCGCCACTTGTGGGGTCGCGGGTCCCAGGCGGGCGATGGGTTCCGCGAGGGGCCCGGGGCGCGCCACGTGGGTGCTGGCTGGGAGCCTGCTGGCCGCTGCCCTGGCGCTGCCCGCGCAGTCCGGGAACCTAGGCCGGCTCCCCGCGGGCCCTGGTCCCCTCCAGCACCCCCTGGGCCCGCAGCCTCTCCGGGACCCCTCCGCGGCTCCCGGGGCGGGGCCTGAGCGGACCGCCCAGGTAAGGAGGGCCCGCCCCCAGTCTCGGGTCTGACTCCTGAGATTTGGCTTCGCCTACGCGCCGGGCGGGGAGGCCCCTTTGGGTTGGGGAAGTTACCCGAAAGGGAGGGCGGGATCTGAGTAAGAGGCAACCCTGGTGGATCCCGCTTGTGTCCGGAAAACTCCCTGGAAAGGTCGGGGAAGCGCTGTGGTTTGTGGCTGAGAGCTTGGACCTTGCAGGCGCCGGGTCGATCCTCTTCGGCAGCCTAAGAGCTCTGAGACCTAGGGCAGGTCGCTTCTGATCTGTACCTATTGCAGGGTCTACCCCAGCGGGTCGCTGTGAGCGTTTAGATGTGTTCAGGAGTGGAGATAGGACGACTTTCACAGGTGAGTGTTCCGGAAGAGTGCAGCAGATGATAAAAGGCATTATTGGCTAGAGTTTTCTGCGACTGCAGATGTAGCCATTTCTGCCTCACCCTGCCCTTGGCTCTGTGGTCCCTAACTTGGGAGGACACAGCTCTGGCTCACATCCTAGATACTTACGCCTCCTCCTCTCCCAAATCTGACCGCCAGTCCCACCGCCTTTTCCTCCTGATCATCTCTGATGTCTTCCCTTCTCCCATCCAGGCTGCACCCATTAGGTTCAGTCCCCATCCCTCAGCCTCTGGCCTTTGATGACTGTTTCATCTGGGTTACCCCCGTTCCCCTAATTTGTGTGTTCTACCGTTCATGTCCCCCTCAACCCCTAGATGACCTGTCTGTGGTATACATCTGACCACTTTTCTCCCCTGCTCACACCTGCTTTCACTCTGACCCCAGTTGCAAATCCAGGCTTCTGCTCCCAGGAATGTCTGTCCAGTGGTCCGGCCATCGCTGCCTTGCCTTTTGCTCCCAGCCCTTGCCATCGCTCCCTTGCCATCGCTCCCAGCCCTTCCTCCGGGTCCAGCTCCTCTTATTCTGTTGCATTTTCTATCTATAGGCCCCAGGGTGCCTGCTATACTCGCTGCAGATATTTAGGTCTTTTAAATGAGATTTCTTTCACTGTCTATGATTGGCTCTTAGGCTTTCACTGGAGAAGACAAAATAATAATACTGTGTCAATTTTCTGAGCTTTTAGAAAGCTCATGATGAACATTTTCACAGGGTCCTTTCACTTGTTGCTGTCCGTTGAGATGGGAAGTATCTGGCCCATTTTGCTAAAGAGAAAACTGAGACCCAAAGTGCCATGCCCCCCAGGCCCGTCCTGTGCTCTCATATTCAGAACCCACCCGCCTGTCCTCAACTGATCTTTCTTTTGGAAAGTCAATGCCAGAACATTCATGTAGATGTTTGTTGCCAGGCCATTCACAAAAGTGCTTTGAAAACCGGAGCGTAAATGCCCATGTTAACATATTATTAATATCTATCCCTTCCTGCAAAGGGTAAGGTAATAGTCAGTCACAACCATTTCCTAGATATTCTGAAACTGCTGTGTCTAGTACAGTAGCCCTGACCACGTTGTGACTGTTTGAATTTAAACATTGCAGGTGCTCGGTGGCCCCATAGGTTAGTGGGTTACCATATTGGACAGCCCAGACCATAGAACCTTCCCACCATCCCAGAAAGTTCTATTGGAAGTGTGCTGGAAGGAGAGAGACAGTGAAGACTTGAGTGGGCAAGAGTCTTCTGAGTGTATATGGAAGGCCCTTTAGGCATCAGACCATTCTAGGTGCTTGAGATAGGAGAGAACAAGACACTCTCTGCTCTTTAGAAACCAGCATTCTTGAGGCGGGAGAAGGGCACCACATGGTGTTCATCTACAGTGCAGCAGTTGGCAGTTCAGGATGTAGAGAAGTGCAGTGGGCAGAGTGGACTGGAAGAGATGGCTTTGAGCGTTGTTTGGACAGGGCGGTCAGAGGAGGTGCTTTGGGGAGGTGACTGTTAAGCAGAGCCCTGGATGGAATGAGGGAGGGACATGGGTGCTTCTGGAGAAAAACTTCCCAAAGGAGATCGTAGTGAGGACAAAGGCCAGAGACAGTGAGGACAAAGGCCAGAGGCAGGATGTGCTTGGTGTGGTCCAGGACCACAAGGAGGCTGGTGTGATTAGAGCAGGGATGAGGGGAAGGAAGGCGGAGTGGGTGGAGGTGGGGCCAGAGGATGGGGAGGGGCCATATCAGGGAAGGCCCAGTAGATCACGGTTAAGACTCTGACTGGTATTTTGTTGGAAGCCATGGGTGGGTTTTGAGCAGAAAAGTGACCTGCTTTGACTCGTCTTTTTAAAGCAAGCCCGTGGCAGCTATGAGACTAGAGGGCAGAGGGCAGAGGTGAAAGTAATGACCAAGAGCAGAGGCAGGCAGGAGACCAGGCAAATGATGGAGATGAAATGGACCAGGGAAGTTAGTGGACGGCTGCTGAGAAGTTGGTGGATTTGGGATATATGTTTGAAAGTAGAGCCAGTGGAGTTTGCTGCGATTAGATGCAGATTGAGAGAGACGAAGGGAGGAGTCAAGAATGAAAACAAGGACTTGGTCCTGAACACGTAGAAGACTAGCGATACCATTAGTTCATATGCAGAAGCCTCAGAAGGCCACGAGGAATTCTGATTTGGTCTTACTGAGTTTGACGCCCCTCGCCACCAGGAGGCATCCAGGTAGAGATGTATAAGAGAATGGTGATGGGCGAGTCTTGACCTGGGTGAAAAATCTGAGCTGGAGATCTTTACCAGCGAGTGGTCAGTGTACGCATGCCTTTAACCCCAGTGTACACTGGGCCTGGCTGTTTTCCTTGGGGTAAGTATGGTTTGGGAAGAGTGAGGCCTTAGGGCAGAGGCCTGGAGCGATACCAAGGCCAGACCAGAAGGAAGAAAGGATTCAGCAAAGGAGATCAGAAAGTGTGGCTGATCTCAGAAAGAAACCAAGGCTGTGACCCATGGGTCAAGGAAAGAAGGCATTTCAGGAAGAGAGGACTCCCCAATGATGTTCATATCCCAATCCATGGAGCCTGTGAGTGTGTTCCATCCCGTGGCAAAGGGAAATTGACATTTCAGATGGAATTCATGTTGCTCTTCAGCTGACCTTAGATTATCCCATTGGACCAGTGTAATCCTAAGGGTCTTTCAAAATGGAAGAGGGAGGCAGGAGAGAGTCTGAAGGAGATGTGACATTGGAAGAAGGTCAGAGGGATGCCCCTTGAGGCCTCAACCTGCTGCTGCTGGTTTTGAAGATGGAGGAGGGGGCTATGAACTGAGGAGGTGGGCTGCCTCTAGAGGCTGAAAGAGGCTCCCCCACAGCCTCCAGAAAAGAAAGCAGCTTTGCAGACACCTTGATTTTAGTCCAGTGAGACCCACCTGAGACTCCTGACCTCCAGAGCCATGTGATAATAAGCATATATTTGTTTTGAGTCGCTCGGTTCGTAGTGACTTGTTAAAGCAGCCGTAAGATGCTAATTCACTCCCATACCGAATACTCCTGGTGAGTTGTGTGCAATGGGGCTGGAGAGCTGGCTGTGAAATGAGACCGTCGAGGTCATGGTGACCTTGTCAGGTGACCTGTGCCTAGGCTTCACACAGGGAAGAGAAGGCTGGACATTGAAGTGGGGTGTCGACTCACAGTGGCAAGGGAGCCCCCAGAGAGGCACTGCTAGGCTAGTGACACCCAGGAACCGCTGAGACCTCAGGGAGCCTCGGCCGAGAGGGCTTTCTGAGTCGTCTGCTCCCTGGGCATCTGGTATCCTGCTCCTCTCCCTAGAGTGGAAGTGTCTGTTGGAGACAGGGTCTCCGTCCCTCCCTGAAGTCAGGGGCCTGCCCCAGAGCCTGCCATGCGGCGAGTGCTGGGGAAAGAATAGATGCAGAATTCCAGGGGCAGGGATGGTACAGGCAGATGTGTGTGGGAGTTGGTACCCTGTGGCACGTCTGTCCACCCCAGAGACCTCACAAATGGATTCTTTTGCTTTTTCGTTAGCAGATTTTAGTATTTAGAACAGTTTTAGATTTTAGAAAAATCGTACACATGGTGCAGAAAATTCATATGTATTCCCCCCAATGCACAACTTCCCTTACTGTTTAGCAGCTGACATTAGTAAGGTATGTGTGTGCACACGTACGTGGTCGCTCAGTCATGTCTGACTCTTTGCAACCGTATGGACTGTAGCCTGCCAGACTGCTATGTCCATGGGATTCTCCAGGCAAGAATGCTGGAGTGGGTTGCCATTTCCTACTCTAGGGGATCTTTCTTGACCCAGCAATCGAGCCCATGTCTCTTGTGTCTCCTGCACTGGCAGGCGGATTCTTTTCCACTGAGCCACCTGGGAAGCCCTAGTAAGGTACATTTATTACAATTAATGGTCTAACCTTGGCAAGCCATTGTAAAGTCCATGGTCTATTCAAATTTCCTTAGTTCTTGTACTCAATGTCCTTTTTGGTCCCAGGACCCCACCCAGGACATCACTTTACATGTAGCTGTCACTTCCTTTGTCGTGAGGACCTTGGCAGTTTGGAGGAGGACTGAGTGGGGATTTTGCAGGGTGCTTCTGTTGGGATTCGTCTGGGTGCTTCTAGCAACATGATTTATGGATGTTAGTGGGTTTAAAAAATTTTTTTGTTTTGTTAGTTTTTCTTTTTATTGTTGTTGTTTTCAGATTTCATTCTAGTTTATTACAGTGAAAAAAATACTCCATGGTTCTAAGTGCATTTTCAATTTCTGAGCATCAAAGGAGGCAGATTTAGATATATTAAAATGTGGTTCCTATGTTCATAATGATATGCAGCCACATAAAAAACAATGTACAGAGCACCTTGTCCTACAAAACAGCTTTGGGAATTTTCCTTGACTAGAAATTTTCCCAGTTTGGGAACATTAGCTTAGACATGAACATAAATTCGAGGTACTGTTAGTTAACTTATTTGAAAGAGTGGAATATTTAAGAAAGCTGTTTTTACCAGTGGAAACAAAGATGGAAAACTGTCAAGTAACTGTGAGTTGTTTGGAATTCTGCATGGCTTACAGAAATTAAGCTGGGAACAGATGTCTGCCCACACAGTGAAAGTGATCCAATTAGTAAGTGTTTCCTTAAATGAAACACAAAATGACAAAAATGATTCCTTAGCTGACTCCCAGTCAAGGGGGAAGAAATATTAGATAAAGTGGAAACTAGGGTGTGGTCTTAAATTTTGGAAGTAGAGACGAACAATTTAGAGGGATTTTTCTGGGATGCTTTGCTGTCATGGACCTTGAAGTCTTGGCTGGACCAGCCCTGGCCAGGTTGCTCTGCCATGAAACCATCCACCCTGCCCAATGCACTGTACTTGTTAGAAGGAGGTCCCTATGCAAGGCCTCGAATGGATGCTCTTAGATTTTTTTTTTTTCCTGCCAAATGGCAGCAAAGACTCGGTCCATCACTGTCTGGCACACAGCACTCTTCTTCTGAGAAAATGGCACCTGTCTCCACGTCGTGGAAGGCATGTTATGAACTAGTGCTTGTTCTGGACACACATGCCTGTCCAGGGAGATCTCAGGGACAGCATTTCTACCAGGCGTGAGAGGGCTGGCCCCCATCACTTGGTCTCTTATTATTGTCATTTTTGCTGTTGCTGTGGTAACACATGGGCACATGCTCCTTGATACAAGAAACAAAACAAAGCAGGTGGCGTGGAGACAGGGATCCCCTTCTACCACACACACACTCAGTCCCCAAGGCCCCAAGCCCAGCACTTCCACGTACTCCTGTCTAGGCCTTTAAAAATAATGCATGGTTATGATCTATGTTATTATATGGCATATTGTTAAACATGTAACTCTATATTAAATCTATAGGTAATTAATGCTAAACATATTGTTAAATATCTACATATATTTTCAAATACTAAATATGTAAGTATATGTACTAATAAAGTAACTTACTAAATATGTAACTATATGTACTAATATGGGGTTTCTCTGATGGCTCAGTGGTAAAGAATCCACCTGCCAATGCAGAGACACAGGAGACTAGGGTTCAATCCCTGGGTTGGGAAGATCCCCTGGAGAAGGAAGTGGCAACCCACTCAATATTCTTGCCTGGGAAATCGCATAGGTTTCCCAGGAGGAGCCTGGCAGGTTACTAGTCCACGGGGTCACAAAGAGTTGGTCATGACTTAGTGACTGAGCGTGCACGCACATATACTAACGTAATTTATATAAAGAATAGAGGTGAATGTAACTATCAAATATATAATAATGTATTAAATATTTATAAAATAAGATGTCATTTTTATTAAATGAGACTGTATTATTCATTGTATTATGATCCAGTGATCTCACTTGATATATCCCAGAGATTTTTCCTAGATGTTCATAGATCTGCTTTATTTATTTATTTGTATTTGTAAAGTTGTGGTAAATTATACATAACAAAATGATCTTCCCTGGTGGGAAGATTCATCAGTAAAGAATCTACTTGCAATGCAGGAGACGCGGGTGTGATCCCTGGGTTGGGAAGATACCCGAGAGTAAGAAAGGGTAACTCACTCCAGTATTCTTGCCTGGGAAATCCCACGGACAAAGGAGCCTGGCGAGCTACAGTCCATGGGGTTGCAAAGAGTTGGACACAACTTAGCGACTAAACTACCACCGCCATACACAACAAAATTTACCTTCTTATCCCTTTTAAGTGTATGGTTCAGCAATGTTAAATACATTCACAGTGTTGTGTTTCCATCTGCAGAAGTATTTTAGTCTTGTGATACTGAAACTCTGTCCCCATTAATCAACAACCCCCCATTCTGCTGTCACCCAGCCCCTGACAACCACCCTCCTACTTTCTGTCTCTATGAATTTTACATAGCTCCTACAAGTGGAATCATACACCATTTGCGTTTTTGTTATTGGCTTGTTTCACTTGGCCTGATGTCCTCAAGTTTCATCCATGTTGTAGCCTGTGACAGATTTTCCTTCCTTGTAAGGCTGAATGATATTTCATTTCATGCATGGACCACTTTTGCATGGGCTTCCCCGATAGCTCAGTTGGTAAAGAATCCGCCTGCAATGCAGGAGACCCCGGTTCGGTTCCTGAGTTGGGAAGATGCCCTGGAGAAGGGACAGGCTACCCACTCCAGCATTCTTGGGTTTCCCTTTTGGCTCAGCTGGTAAAGAATCCACCTGCAATGTGGAAGACCTGGCTTAGATCCCTGGCTTGGGAAGATCCCCTGGAGAAGGGAAAGGCTACCAACTCCAGTATTCTGGCCTGGAGAATTCCATGGACTGTAGAGTCCATGGGGCCACAAAGAGTCGGACACGACTGGGTGACTTTGAGTTTGACTTTTGCTTATCCATCCATCCATTAGTGGACATTCGGTTCCTTCGACCTTCTGGCTATTGTGAATAATGATGCTGTGAACAGCATGGGGCTTGCCCCGTTTCAAGGACTCTAGCCAAGTCACTATAGTAACAATCATGATAATGTTGATTATTATTATTTTATAGAGGAGGGCTCTGGGCTTCTTGGGGGCTCAGTATTTCACAAAGATGGGATAGAGGGGTTGACTTAGGCCTGTTTGGATAAATTTTCATTGCTGAACAAGGTGAAGCAAGCTGGGAGGAGTTCTACACTTTCCAAAAGAGGTATCTGAGGCTCAGAGAGTCTAAGAGACTTGGGCAAGGACACGCAGCAGATAAGTGATTCCAGCTCAAATCTAGGTCTCCAACTCACACTACTCTGTGAAAACTAGTAGGATCTTGGGAATTCAGAGGCTTGAGCCTCTCCTGCATCAGAGGGTTCGTGAAAAGCAGATTTGGGATTCAAACTCAGGTCTAACTATATGAAATTTCTGCTATACTGTGTGGCCTCCCTAGACAGCTTCCAGGAGTGCAGTTATATAATCCTCTACTCAGATGCTGGTGGAGGTGGTTAACTTAGAAAGATTTACATCAGACATCAGGATAAACGGGCAGCTCTTCTCCATGCGAGACATTTACAGAAATGACTTTTCAACCATTCCTAGTATTTTCTTCAATAACATCTTTGTGCCTTTGGACTTTTTAGGACCTACCCCCTGGGATTTGGTCCAGTGTGGAAAACTCTGACGTTACAATTCCAGGTAAGTTTTTCTTTTGGTTGATTTTTTATTGATTTGACCATGAGAGAGAACCAGACCCTAAAGCCGTAGACCTCTTGCTTCTGCCTCCCTGGCACCCTGCTCATCTGTGTACCTTACAGAGCAAGGGCAGTGAGTCCCCTCCTGCAGCAGTGATCTGGGGTGCCCAGATCTGAGTTCAGGAAAGGTAAGATTCAGTAATAATTGGTAAGAATCAAGAATCAATAATGTTTCCGGTAAGGTGGAATCTTGGTTCTCCCCTGAAGGTGTCTGATGAAGAAAAGGCAGAATGTGTGTATCAGTCAACTTGTGTGAGTTTCTTTCTGCTGCTGTAACATGTTATCACAGATTTAGTGGTAAAACTCATATAGTTCTGGAGGGCAAAAGTTCACAGTCAGTTTAACTGGTCTGAAGTCAGGGTGTCAGCACCCTCTCCAGGGCCCTGGGAAGAATATTCTTCCTTCTCCAGGATCTGGAGCTTCATTCCTTGCATCCTGCACATCATGACCCTTCCTGCAGCCTCCAAGCCAGCACCGTTGCTTCTCACCTCACTGGTCCCATGACCTTCTCTTCTGCCTGTCAGATCTCTCTCTGCCTCCTTCTGTAAGGACATCTGGGATTACATTTATGGCCCCCTGGATAATCCAGGTTACTTCCCATGAATTGAATTAAGGGCCCTTAATTTAATCGTATCTGTGAAGAGTCTGTTACCAAATGAGAGAACATATTTACAGGTTGCTGAGATCAGGACCTGGGTATTTTTGGGAACCATTACTCAGTCTACCTGACTTCCCAGCTGGCTCAGCAGTAAAGAATCTATCTGCCAGTGCAGGAGCTGCGGGTGACCCGGGTTCAGTCCCTGGGTCGGGAAGGTGCCCTGGAGAAGGAAATGGCAGCCCACTCCAGTATTCTTGCCCGGGAAATCCCATGGACGGAGGAGCCTGGCAGGATTGCAAAAAGTCAGACGTAACTGAGTCTGCACGCACTGAAAGTCTACTACACCAGGTTTCAGAAATCCAACTGAAACTAACTAAGCAACGAGCAGTTTGTTGACCCTCATTGCTGGGTCCCTTCACTGGCCCCGGATCCAGGAGCACAGTGTCCTCAGGGCTCCGCTTCTCTGCTTCTATGGAGGCTCCTGCTTTCATCTGGTGAGTGTCATTCTCAGGGACATTATTTCCATGTGGAAGTAACTGCTGCCTCTTGCAGAAAGGAAGAGACACTCTGTAGCTCGACAGGAGTTCAGGGAAGACTAATGGACACCGTCTGAGTCCCATGCCACTCCCCAGTCCCACTTGGGGACTTGGGGGAAAGTGTACTGGGTTCTGGGCTTAATTCTGGCCTCCTGGGGTCCAGGGTGCGCTGAGATCCAGGTTTGTCCCTAGAGACTGGTCAAGAATCTTACTGATCAGTCGGGGGGCTGCCCTGAAGGGAAGGGTCCTGGGCAGGCAGAATAGACTTTTCATCCAGAATGGACACAGGTTATGAATACACCTTGTTTTATCCCAGGGATAAACATATTTCATTTTCTGGGGGAGTTAAAAGTATTTTTTATGTCTTTTGTTACTCTGCCATACTCAATATGTAAGCAAATTTGGAAAACTCAGCCGTGGCCACAGGACTGCAAAAAGTCAGTTTTCATTCCAACCCCTAAGAAGGGCAATGCCAAAGAATGTTCAGACTACTGTATAATTGCTCTCATTTCATGAGCTAGCAACATTATGCTCAAAATCCTTCAAGCTAGGCTTCATCAGTACTTGACCTGAGAACTTCCAGATGTACAAGCTGGGTTTTGAAGAAGCAGAGGAACCAGAGATCAAATTGCCAACTTTTATTGGATCATGAAGAAAGCAGGAGAGTTCCAGCAAATCATCTACTTCTGCTTCACTGACTACGATAAAGCCTTTAACTGTGTGGATGATAGCAAGCCTGTGGAAAATTCTAAAAGAGATGGGAAAACCCGACCACCTTACCTGTCTCCTGAGAAACCTTATGCAGGTCAAAAAGCAACCAAACCTGAAACAGTGGACTGGTTAAAGGGAAAAGAGTACAACAAGGCTCGATATTGTCACCTTGCTTATTTAACTTATATGCAGTGTACATCATGTGAAATGCTGGGCTGGATGAATCACAAGTTGGAATCAAGACTGCTGGGAGAAATGCCAATAACCTCAGATATGCAGATGACACCACCCTTATGGCAGAAAGTGATGAGGAACTAAAAAGCCTCTTGATGAAAGTGAAAGAGGAGAGTGAAAAAGTTGGCTTTAGACTTGTGAAAAAAACTAAGATCAGGGCATCCAGTTCCATCACATCATGGCCAGTAGAGGGGGAAAAGGTTGAAGCAGTGACAGATTTTATTTTCTTGGGCTCCAAAATCACTGTGGATAGTGACTGCAGCCACAGAGTTAAAGCTTCCTCCTTGGAAGGAAAGCTATGACAAACATAGACAGTGTATTAAAAAGCAAAGACATCACTTTGCCAACAAAGGTCCATATAGTCAAAGCTGTGGTTTTTCTGATAGTCATGTATGGATGTGAGAGTTGAACATAAAGAAAGCTGAGCGTTCAAGAATTGATGCTTTCAAATTCTGTTACTGGAGAAAACTCTTGAGAGTCCCTTGGACTGCAAGGAGATCAAACCAGTTAATCCTAAAGGAAATCAATCCTGAGTATTCATTGGAAGGACTGATCTGAAGCTGAAGCTCCAATACTTTGGCCACCTGATGCGAACAGCTGACTCACTGGAAAAGATCCTGATGCTGGGACAGATTGAAAGCAGGAGGAGAAGGGGACAACAGAGGATGAGATGATTATATGGCATCACTGACTCAATGAACATGAGTTTGAACAAGCCCCAGGAGATAGTGGAGGACAGAGGAGCGTGGCATGCTGCAACCCCCAGGGTCGCAAAGAGTTGGTATGAGTTAGCAACTGAACAACAACAAGCAGTCTTTACAAAAGTTTACAAAATCCACTTTTTTCATTTGAGTAAAATAGGTTGAGGTGATAGCACCATAATCACGGAAAACGTTTAGTCTCTAATTAAGCAGACATTTTGGATAAGGGAGGGCAGTGCACTTAGGACTGTGGTTGTAGTGAGAGCAGAGGGTGGAGGAATGAGGTCACTGGGAAGGCTTCAGGGAGGGCTCCCTGGAGGAGGTGTGGAGTCTCAGCTGAGTCCTGAGAAGTAAGCAGTTAGCAGGAGAAGGAAACAGAGGGAGAGGCTTCCAGGCATGTGGGAGCCCAGAGGTGAGGGAGCGAGGGTGCATTTAAATAGCTGCAGAGTCACAACCGATGTGACAGTGCACTAGTGGGGAGACTGCTGGGTGGGGACGCAGTGGGAGGTGATGGTCAGGTCAGAGCTTGACTTCCCCCTGTGCTGTCTGTGGACAGGAGCAGTGTCTGCCCTCATTCGGGTCTCCATCAGAGCCCACTGCTGGGCCTTCTGAGCGCCTGGAGGAGCAGGGACTTAGACACCTGTACCAGAGACAAAGCCCAGAGTGGCCTTGCGATTTGAAGTCCAGTGAGTCTTTGTCCCTTAGCCCAAAGGACTGGACTGAGGTCTGGAGGCGGCTGTTCTGTCCCACTTGTGTGACTGACTCAAACAGTCCAAGCTGAGCAGCCAGCCTGGGAAAGCGCCTGCTGGTTTCCATGGTGAGGGCTCTCAATTCCCAGATGCTCACCTTTGTCCCCATTCCAACGTCATGAACCAAACCACAGATACTATTCTAGGAAAAAAGGTGTTGATTTTATCCAGGATCCAGTTCCACATTCTTTTTTTTTTAATTTTAATTTTTCCTACATTTATTTAGAAATTCTATAAAAGGGGTTCCACAGCAGTTCTAAAGACTTTGCTATCAATACTCCATAAGGAAGGGTGAAAAACAGGATTCATTCTCAGTCCATATACCGTCTGTATTTGGATAGAAGATAAATCCCGAAAAGGCATGACTCCACAGTTTTGATCGCTTCAAAATAGAAATTTACAGACTGGTTCGAGGTTTTCCCAAGGGCACAGCTGGCGAGTGACAGAGCCAGGATTGGAACCCAGGGCCCTCTAATGCTAGGTGTGTGAGAATCACCATGCCTCCTCCCTTGCCTAGCGGTTCTGACTCCGCCGGTCTAGAGGGGTGCCAGGCGTGTACCGTTCAGCCTACAGCTCAGGTAAGAAGCAAAGCTCTATGGCTCCCAATGAGAACTTCTCACCTTCTTGGCAAAGAGATAAGTCATTCATTCATTCACACTCTTGTTCACTTACTCAGCAAAAGCGCCTGCCACGTATCATGTGGTTTGCTTCCGGGGTTTAACCACTGCCTTTTTATGTCATGTAATGCATGCATGTTGCTGTTTTGCAGTGGAGGCACCATTTGGAATGAAATTCAGTAAGGAAATTGAAGTCTTTAACCCACCCCTGGCTTCTGCAGCCTCTAGTGGGCCATGGATTCATTCCATCTTCGCTTTTACACACTCATGGCCTAGGAAGACCTTGTTTAAAAGAGATTCTGCTGTAACACACCACCTGGTAAGTAACATGTTCAGTTCTTTTAAAAATATATCAAAAGTTGTAAAGAAAATGGGTTTGGACCACTTGTGTAGAAAATGCCACAGGCTTTTGTTCCTCCTCCAAAAAACACCTATTCTTTCTCTTTCACTAAATGTAGTTATCATTAGGGAGCAAATCCATTTTTCTTTACAGAGAACTGCTTCTTCTACACAATATACAGTATTGAGATGCATAGGATGTGTGGATCTGAGCATTAGGCAGCCTCATCTGCTGGTTCTAAAGCAGTGCATGGGGTTTTGCTTTAACTGGATCGATTCACTTGCACCCGTTATAAAACGCTGCTACCGATAACAGTGCCAAATGTTTAAACACTATTTTCCTCTTGCCAGGCATGTTGTTGTTGTTCAGTTTCTCAGTCATGTCCGACTGTTTGTGACCCCGCGGACGGCAGCACACCAGGCTTCCCTGTCCTTCACTATCTCCCAGAGTTTGCTCAAACTCATGTGCATCGAGTCAGTGATGCCATCCAACCCTCTCGTCCTCTGTTCCCTTCTCCTCCTGCCCTCAATCTTTCCCAGCATCAGGCTCTTTGCATCAGGTGGACAAAGTATTGGCGCTTCAGCTTCAGCATCAGTCCTTCCAATGAATATTCATGACTGATTTCCTTTAGGATGGACTGGTTGGATCTCCTTGCAGTCCCAGGGACTCTCAAGAGTCTTCTCCAACACCACAGTTTGAAAGCATCAATTTCTGGGTGCTTATCCTTCTTTATTGTCCAACTGTAACATACATACGTGACTACTGGAAAAAAACCATAGGCTTAGCGCTTTCTATGCATAATCTCACTGGAGCCTCATTATGAGTTTCTTAAATAGGTACTATTTTGATTTCCTTTTTACAGATAGGAACTGAAGATTGGAGAGATTAAGAAGTTTGTTCAGGGTCCCACAGGTCAAAGTGACAGAACTAGGACGTGGGGCCCCTGCTCCTAGCCTCTGTCCCTGCTCCCAGTGTTCTTCATACTCTATAATGTGTTGGCGCCGCGTGAGGCTGACTCTCACCTAAGCTGTCATGACTTATAATGGCTTGAAAATCAGTGGGTTCAGCCAACATGGCTTGTAGGCTAACACGGCTACAAGCTCCTCCTTGGCCCTTGGCTACGTTTTGTGTTAGTCTCCTAGCTAGTTGTTTGACAAATTATCACCAACATGGTGGCTTAGAACAGTGAAATTTATTCTCTCCTTGTTTTAGAGGCAGGAAGGCCAAAGTCAGGGTGTCAGCAGAACTGGGCTCTTACTGGAGCTTGTAGGGGAAAATCCATCCTTATCTCTTTCAGCTTCAGCAGCTTTCCTTGGCTTGTGGCTGCATCACTCCAATCTTTATATTGGGATTCTACAGAGAAACGAAACCGGTGGGATATGTGTATACACACACACACATTCAGACACACACACACACACACACACACACACACATACACACACACACACACACATATGTGAAGGAGGGAGGGGAAGATTTATTTCAAGAAATTGCTTATGTGATTGTGGGGGCTGGCGAAGTCCACAATCTGAAAGGGTGGCCTGGAGAGCCAAGGAAGAGCTGATACTGAAGTTGGAAAGGTCTCTGCACAGAATGCACTCTTCCTTAGGAGAAACCTTCTTCTTTTTTGTTAAGACTTCACCTGATTGGGTGAGGCCCACCCACACTGTGATGAGTCATCAGCTTCCTTCAGAGTTCACTGACCTCAACGTTAAATCTCATCTAAAAAATACATTCACAGTGACATCAGGAGGTAGTTGACCAAGTACCTGGGAACCGTGGCCAGCCAGCTGACACCTAAGATTTACTGTCACACTCTACTCTCACCTTCCTGTGACCTTTTCTCTGTGGGTGTGCTTCTCTTCTGTCACTAATGAGGACACTTGTCTTTGGATTTAGGACCTGGCTAAATCCAACCCACCTAAACCCAGAATGGTCTCATCTTGAGAGCCTTGGCTTAATTACATCTTCAAAGACCACTTTTCCAAATAGGGTCATGTTCCCAGGTTGTGGGCTTCAGGATGAGCTGCATCCAGCCACCACAGTGGTCATCATCATTCCAGTCCACGCTCCACTCCCCTCCTGAGTGTCTTTGCCCCACAAACTGTGTTTATCTGATCGTCATATGCAGGATACTTTGTGGGAATCTGAAGACTAGAAAGCCAGATGCCTGCCCTCAAGGACTTGCTGGGCTCCTGGCATGTCAAAGCATGAGGGTGGATTCATGGACAGAGACTCAACCAGAATCAAAGACCTCAACAGCTCCTGCTGCTGCCTGTGGTCAAAGTGTTCTCAGAACATCACTTCTGCTCTCTGCGTTTTTGTTCATTTCTATACAATATACAATGAGAGAGTCATGCTCTGGAGAAGGAGTGTGCCCTACGGGAGAAGCGTAGCATATGGAGCTATACCTATCCTATCTATACCTATACCTATCTGTACCTATCCTATCATAGCATATGGAGCTATAACCAGCACACTGTCTGGGTAGAGTCCAAGCTTCCTACCTGTGCAGCCTTGGGCAAGTGGTTAACCTCCATGAGCCTTAGTTTCCTCATCTGTAAAATGGGAGCAATAGAATTCATGTGTGTACAGTGACGGGCATATGCCTGGCACTTGGGAAAGAGTAGCCATTGTTAGGATTATTGGTATCACTGAGAGCTGCCTTGGTCTGTGATTCAGAGTATGGCTCCACTCACCCCAGATGAAGGTGGGCAGGGCAGACGGTGGGGATGCGTGGCCTGGGGTCAAGGGGCATGTGGCAAGGATGAAAACGAACAGGTATCAGCTGTGTTTACAAGGAGCAGCGGGGCTGGCATCCAGTGGATGAGTCCTGGCTTTCCATTGGTTTCCAGTGGAAGTGTCATGGGGCTGTGTGTGTGTGAGCAGTCGTGTCCAGCTCTTTGCAACCCCATGGACTGTAGCCCACCAAACTCCTCTGTCCATGGGTTTTCCAGGCAAGAATACTGGACTGGGTAGCCATTCTCTTCTCCAAGGGATCTTTCCGACCCAGGGATCAAACCCGGGTCTCCTGCATTGCAGGCAGATTCTTTACCACTGAGCCACTAGGGAAGCCCCTCGTGGGGCTGGAGGAGGCCAATCCTGGGTGGATTCTCTACCTGTTAATGAGAGATCCAGCTCGCGAGACGCACGCCGACACACGCTGGTCCATGTTCACTAGGTTCCTGCTGTGTGGCTTGGGTACCCCGCTCAGGACACGTGCGTGTTATGCTGCTCAGTCGCTCAGCCTTGTCTGATTCTGTGCCACCCCACGGACTGTATCCCTCCAAACTCCTCTGTCCATGGGATTCTCCAGGCAAGAATCCTGGAGAGGGTTGCCATTTCCTCCTCCAGAGGATCTTCCTCACCCAGGGATCAAACCTGGCATCTCTTGCGTCTCCTGCATTGGCAGGCAAATTCTTTACTGCTAAAGACCCTGTTGTTGGGAAAGATGGAAGGCAAAAGGAGAAGGAGGTGGCACAAGGTGGGATGGTTAGGTACCATCACTGACTCAGTTGACATAAATTTAAGCAAACTCCAGGAGACTGTGAAGGAAAGGGAAGCCTGGCATGCTGCAATCCATGGGATGGCACAGAACTGGACACGACTTAGCGACTGAACAACACGGCCTGGGAAGCCAGGACATGTGAGCAATCCTTAGAGGATTTTTCCCTAGCACTGCTCACATTGCTTCTGCTGAAGGGTCAGCCCTGGTTCACTGAATCCGTGACAATGATGTCATTGGCACAGCCTCAGAACAGGACACAGCCCCGTGTCATCACACGTCCACATTTTTCTTTATTCATGGGTTTTAAGTTCCAGTTCTGTAAGACTTAAAAAAAAATCTTCAGGATCAAAATGCGTGACTACAGTAGCAAGCCTTCTATCCCGCCTTTTACTTATTTATTTTTTGGCCACATCCCATAGCATGTGGGATCTTAGTTCGCAGATCAGGCATCTAGTCTTTAACCCCTGCTTTGGAAGCATGGAGTCTTAACCGCTGGACCACTGGGAAAGTTCCTCTACCCCTCCCCCCCTTTTAAAAGTTCATCTTGTACTTTTATTTAACATGTGTAGCATGAAATATTTTTCATTTTCTAATAAGTTCTATATTTTATTGTAGTATGGAGACATTTCAAGAGACTTTCAAGGGACTTCTGAGAATGGAGTAATTTTTCATAAATGTGCAGTGGTGAGTGTTCATCGGTGATTTATACTTAAAGAGAAAGTAATTGAATTTGCTGAAAACATGGATTAGTACAGTTACGTATTTAAAGAACTGGCAAATCACATGGCTGTCTACCCATGTCTGGACGTGGGTGATGAAGTGATCCACAGGGATCTCATATTTTATATGGAAGCACCAGACTAAGATTTTTTTGGTAACAACAAAATCATTACTGAAAATCTTCTGTGATTATTTAAAATGGGAAAGACAGTATGTATCTTCTCCCGATTTTATCGTTGATACGATGCCAACAGTTTACAAATCTATGTAATGTCTTTTAGGTCTTTGGTTCTTACTAAGCTCATGAGATGACTTTCACATGATCCTCATGTTGAGGGTCCCCAAGACCATTGTCAGGTTCAGTGGTTCCTTAGAAGGACTCTGGAAACTCAGAACAGCTACTCTACTCACAGTCACAGTTTATTCCAAAAAAATAATATAGGTTATAGTCAGCAAAGCCAAGAGCTCATAGGACAGAGTTCTGGGGAGACCAGGCCCAAGACAGCTGGTCTTCTCCTGGTGGAATTGAAGGAACAGCACTTTTTTTTCCCAGCTGTGATGTGTGACATCCCCAGGGAAGCTCACCCAAGCCGTGGAGTCCAGGATTTTTATTGAGGATCCATATGTAGGCATGGAGCACTCATGTCACTGACCTCAGTCCTCAGGTCACCTGAACACAGCTTGGCTCAAGGCCCTAGCTCTGAATCACAGGGTTAGCACAGACTACCTGGGGTGGCCCAAGGCCATGAGTATAGCAGGACACTTTTACCAGACAAGATATTCCAAGGGCTTTAAGGGCCAGTCTCTCAGGAGCTGGTCCTCTCTTTGGGACAGGCAGGGTTTGGACCGTCCAGATCTGCTTAGCTAACTGTGTACTGCACAGCTCTCATTGCAGCCCAGGCCTTTGGCTCTCTTGCTTCACTTCCCTGAATGCAGTTGGAGCTACCCATTTCTCATGTGTTCTCCTAGAAATGTTTCCTGCTACCTGAGTGTAGCTCTGAGTGTGTGTGTGTGCCCATGTGCACCTGCATACACATACCTTCTTTCTTCCACTTTTACGTAGGTGACAGTACCCTATACACCAAGTTTTACAATTTGCTTTTTTCACTTAGCGCAACCCAGAGCTCACTCTTCTTGGGGGTGTACACGGCTTCCCTCTCTTTCCTCAGCTCCTCCGTCTCTTTCGGCAGAGCTGGGGTGAAGGAAGGGCAGGAATGGTGGAAAACAGGCTTTGAGAGAGGGAGCAGGGCGAAGTGGCAGAGGCCAGGCCGGGAGCCAAGCTGGAGATGAGCCTCTGGCTTTGAATAACCGAGCTGTGCAAACACATGGGTGGGCAGAACCCGGAAGGCGACGGGCCAGGAGACTGGAGACGGGAGAGCAGCTCAGGGCAACACGCAGATCGAATGGTCATCAGAGGCCCTGGACTGGCTGGGACTGAATCTTCAAAACAATGGATTAAGAACGCGCCGCAGTTGGTTTCTCTTGGTGACCCCAGTTGTGACAGTCTCCCCTACTGTGGTCCCATGCGTGGATGTTTTTTCATCCAAGTTTCTCTGTGGTTTCACTGCATTTCAGGGTCCTGGTGTCTTTGAAATGGTCTGAGCAATAACTTGTCAAGCGGGAGTCAAAATTCTCCCGGAGCCTTTGAAATCAGACCTGATGAATTCTAGAACCTTCGTGAGATTGTAATCCCTTACCTCTGCCTGCAGACCTAGTGGGTGCATGTCGAGCCAGGCCTTGCGTTGGGAAGTCATGCTCACCAGCAAGTCTGGCCTCACTTCCCCTCCGGTCCTAGGTATCTGCGCAGAGTGAATGGCCATCAGCCCACGTGCGACTGTTTGTGAGCAACACCAGGACACCCACGGCCGCCAACCTCTCTGACCTGCTCTTACTCGACAACATCACTGGCCTCACTGTTAGGGAGTCGGCTGGAAACCAGACCTCAAGAGGCTTCCAGGCTTTCAGGAAGAAGTTTCTGCAAGGTAATGGCCACGTGTACAAAGCTAAGGTGGGATGTGATGGAGATATGGACAGATACTCACAGAGCATGGGATGGGCAGCAGGCATCTTCTCAGACAGGGGACTTGTGTTCACGCCGTTGATCCTCATGATGGAATCTACTAGTGGGGATCAGAGAAGGAGACCCCTGCTCAGGTTCTGCAACCAGGAAGCTGGTTTGTCACTTAGGTTGAGAGAGGTGGGATTTAGGGAAGGAAGCTTTTAAAATACACATATTCAAAGTTTATTGCGGACAATTTCAAACGTATACAAAGAGATTATAGCGAACCCCACTGTACCCATCAGCTGGATGATCAAAATGACCATCATTTAGTGAAATGAAGAGCTTGTTTGGGGGACTGCTGGACAGATACCGGAGGGGTTTGACATCAGCCCAGGTGCTCTTGACATGTTCAGCTGTGTTCATGAGAGTGACTCTGCTGCTAATTAGCTCCTGTTCAAAGCATGACACCATCACTGGTTTCAGAGGTGTGTTTCCTGCAGTGAGCTTGTCATTGGTTAATTCAGGAAATTTAAAACCAGTTCTGGGGGCTTCCCTGGTCGCTCCAAAGTAATGCAGGAGACATGGATTTAATCTCTGATCCAGGAAGATCCCACATGCGCAGAGCAACTAAGCTCATGCACCACAGCGATTGGGCCCATGCTCTAGAGCCTGGGAGCCCGGCTACTGAAATGCACGCACCCTAGAACCCATGCTCCACAGTAGGGGAAGTCACCACAAGGAAAAGCCCACACACCTCACCTAGCGGTAGCCCCCGCTAGCCACAGCTAGAGAAAAGCCTGCACATCCATGAAGGCCCAGCACAGCTGTAAAGAAACAAGTAATTAAAAAAATAGTAATTCTGGGATGCAGCTGTTACTCTGACGTCAGAGCTGTCAGTTTTCCTAGGAAGGTGGGACTTCTTTTACTCTGAGAAGGTGCCTTGTCTACAGATGTAGAAACTAAGGCGATGAGGAATGTACCCAAGGCACAGGGTTGGAAGTCAAGGCTGAGACAAACTCAGTCTGACTTCTCCATCCACCCCATACCCACGATGCTGTAGTGCCTCGCACAGACCTGGGACTCTTACTGACCCGTCCACTTCTAATACATGGCCCACGTTGCTCATCAGTGCCACCACTCTTTCTGAGTCTAGATGAAACCTCAGAATCCGTCTTAACAGCATGCTATTGACAGAAGCTGTCAGTGGAGTTGGTCTGCAAGTAGGGATCTCTTTCCTGGCACTGGTTTAAGCAGTGGTGTGAAAACCATCATGGTACATCCCAGCTAAGTGACCTCCAGTGCCTTTCTTCATTGATGCAAAAATAAATCACCCCCAGTTCCTAAGCTCATGCTTAGAGACAGGAACGCCGGGCTGAGAGGAGAGCCCAGACTCGATCTCAGACAGAGCTCCCTTGACGCCTGGCCATTTCTGAGCTGTGTGGCCTCCGGAAATCACTGCACTTCTCTGCGCTGCAGACATGGCATGTGTCCCCCAGCCTCACAGAGTCACTGCAGAGTCTGAACGAGGCGACATGGCCTGACACTCTGCCTGCCTCTCATTTTATTGCTCCAATGGCCTTGTGTAGTCCATGCTCCTACCATCCCGAACTGGGTGCTTTCCTCCCATGGCTCGGCATCAGCTCCTACTCTTGTGTCCCTCTGGAGGACCCTTCTCTGCTCCCCTGCCCTTCCCACACTTCACCTGCTCGGAGCCAGGACCACACACTTCGCCCATGAACTCACTGGCTTCTGCTCTTGACACCTGCGCTCTGCACATCCCTGAACCTCAGCCCCTGCAGCTGTGAACTGGGGGTGCTGTGACACCCACTTCTGGGAGTCCTTCAAGGAGAAGGGAGTTCCCCACCCACAACTCCAGAGCCCGTTGGTTCACCCTGGGATGTGACCTCTCCCTACAGCAGAGGCACTTTCTCCTAATAGCTGGCATTTCAGTCCTGGTTTCTTATTAAGGGGAGCTTTGAGTCAGAAACCCCGTCTTCTAGGGAAGCTTCTCTGTGTAATTAAGGACCATCCAGCGACCTTGAGATTGGAGGGGACTCTCTGTAAGCCCACGTGACCATCTCCACTGCCCTCTCCCGGGCCCAGTCTGACGCTGCCTCCCTGTACCTCATGCTGGGCTCCCAGGACCAGGCCACCTGGAGGTGACAAAGTGGGAGCTAGTGTTGTCCGAAAGTTAGTTCCCTAAAGACTTTTCTTTCATTGTGTGAATAGGATAAGTGGGAATAAATAGGTTCCCCACCTGGATTCCAAACAAAACAGAAAGGTTCTGGATTTCCTAAGTGTGTGAGCTAAATACATCCTGTGTTAGGAAGGCTGACCTGCCCAGCCCCAGGCATTTCTGGATGGGTTGGGGGCCCAGGTAAAGCTCCCTGCGCGTGCTGACAGCCCTTCCAAGTGAAAGCAAAGTGGGCCCAAGAGCACGCCTGCTTGATTTACTCTCCGTGCTAAAAAGTATGTGAGATCCAAGGGGCCCTGGCTGCCGCCGTGGGCTGTGATGCCGCCGCTGCCCTTGGACAGTGGCCGTGTCTGGGGTGTGCAGGGGCCCCCCTGCTGACCGCACGTGCCTTCTCTCTGAACAGTCGGAGACTCCTTCTTGGTCAGCTACACAGCCTCGCTCGAGGCCAGAGACGTCGGGAGTGGAGACATCCTGCTGCTTCCTGCCCAGCTCTCCTTCCAGAGTTCGTCACCGGTATGGTCTATGTTACTGTGGTTTCTGTCTCGTCATTGTTCTTTTAGAAACCTTGAGCCTGTTACCCGTTGTTCATGCTCTTCTTCCTTCCATCCTCCATTCATTCACTGATGCTGAATTCTGGATTAGTGAATGGGCCCCGGAATCTCACACACTTTGCTGTGAACCAGGCTCCCTTTTAGCTCCTTGTGACCTCTATGGACCTGATTATCGAGATATGTCGTCCATAGACATTAACATCTTTTTTTTGCCACATTCTCATATTTATTTACACATTTCTACATAGTTTTTTTCTTTTTTAAAAAATTTATTTACGTAGATGTTAATTTCTCATCACCATGTCTTGTGGGTAATAAGCACTCAACCATATACCTTCTTTTGGTACTGGTTTGCTAGAGCTACCGTGAAAAGGTACCACAGACCAGTTGGCTCCCAAACAACAGAAATTTATTCATTCACAGCCCTGGAGGCTGGAAGTTCAGGTCAAGGTATGGGCAGGGTGATCCACTGTCCATGGAATTCTCTGGGCAAGAAGACTGGAGTGGGTAGCCATTCCCTTCTCCGGGGGGTGGGGGCGGGTCTTCCCAGGCTAGGGATTGAACCTGGATCTGCTGCATTGCAGTTACTGTGGTCATTTTGTTCAGACTTCAGCCCCTGGAGGAAGTACTTTTCGTAACAGATGTGGGAAATGAGGCTCCCAGCGTGACTACTCCAGGTCACATGGCAAAACCAAAATCAGACCTCACAGCTGCCAGCTCCTTCCATCCAAGGCTGAGAGGCCTGTGTGCGGTGTTTCTGCTGCAATAAGAAAACTAATCGGGGATAAAATTAAATAAAATGAAAGATTCCATAAAGGTTAAGACTAGATATGAGAAAGTTGGAGGGAACTGTCAGAAAAGACGAATGTCTCAGAAAACAATTAAGTGCAAAGTCAAGAACGAGGACAAAGAAGGATTAAAAAAAAAAAGGGAAATAAAAGGGCCTAGAAAAAAAATAGCATCTGAATTTCAAAGGACAGGAAGCCAAATATGCTAAAATCAAAATTTAAGATAAGGCAACAGTGAGAAACCCACAGTGGGAAACGCAGAAACCCAGTGAAATCAAAAGCTCCCTGGGTAGGGGCATGAGGACTTTAGGCCAAGGCGGCTTCACACCTCCCAGAAGAGCCTGGGGAGGCTGGTGCGGCCGTGGGAGGCATAGAGTCGGGGCTCCCTGGCCGTCAGCCCCTAACGGTCCCGTCCGTGGCTTTGCTTGGCACCCGTCTGTGTTGTATGAACCCCGTCACCCTAGTGACCCTCCATCCTCCCACTGGAACATTGCTCCTTGAGACCCCATCGGTCTTATTCCCAATCTGTGTTCTTGGTGCCAAAAATAGAGCCCTGCACACAGTAGGTGCTCAGTAATTACTTGCTGAGTGAGTACATGAATAGGTCAGTGAACTAATGATTCTTGGGCAGGTGTTTTTCTTTTCTTCTTTCTTTTCTTTTTTAACTTCTCTGAGCCTCCTGTTTCTCACCAATAAAAAGGGAGGCTGTTCCATTTCTCCGGTCTCTTGTGGGGAAAACAGCGATGATTTTATATTTGCATGCAACTTTCCGTTTCCCTTCCCTTCCAAGCCTTCAAGAGCTCTCTCTGGGCAGTTTTGTGGACAGAGTGGAGATTCTAGGGCTCCAGACTTCATGGTATGTGTTCTAGGCTCCTACCTGCTTGCATTAGACTGTCAGCATCACCTTTCTTAGACCTGCCTTAGAAAAGGTTCCTAGAAAGCTCGGTGTTTGCTGAGCGGATAAGTGCTGGGTGAGGCTCCTATGCCTCATTCTCTAATTGATTCACCCAGGTGGATTTCAGAGTTTCTTTGGGTGACTCCTGGGCCTTCCTCTAGCTAGGATGCAGGGAAGGTCCAGTGTATTTGGAATTGAAAATGATCCAAGTCTGAGGAAAAATCTTGTCAACTCCACATAAGAACATGATCTGCTCTGCTTGTCGGCTGTAGAGAGGCTCACACTACAGATGGGAGAATAAGGGAATTATTTAAACATGCAGGTGCCCAGTGGGCTGAAACCCTTCACGTTGGCATCAAGTACCAGACTTGGTGCCTGGTACTTCAGAGGCTGAAATGCTGCCCTCGCTGTGTTTTCAGAACAGTTCAGTGTCTCTGAGTTCAAATGATCCCACTTGAGAAATGAGGGGGGGGGTCGAAAGATTCCCTTCAAACTCATCTCTTCCAGTTCTGGCATTTTAAAATGCTTGGAGAGCATTAAAAATAGTTCCCACATTCTAAGCCTCAGCACAGGTGGGAGGTACTGTCAGAAGTGCATTGTGCTTGAGTCTGGAAACTACTTTCTCACCCTCACACACAGGCATACCATACACACGTGTGTACACATGTGCACACAGGAGTAGACACACGCACCTCAGATTCATACAAGGGTGCATGAGACAGGACGGGGTGCAGCAGAGGTCACGAGGGAAAACTCTAGAGCATTCATCTCCAGCTCCTTACCGCATATTGTATAAACATCCTGCCCACCTTGTAAAACCGTTACTGGATCTCGCATGGTCCTTGTGTCCCGGCTTCAGGCTGTGTTCTAAAACATGTTTCTTAAGCCTTGAAGTTTATATAGTGGATGTAGGCAAGTGGATTCTGTTTTGCAAAGAGATGGAGACAGGCTGCATAGCACACTTTCAGCCCTTCTCTGTTTAGACCTTGGGTGTCAAGAAACAGCAAGGAGGGACCCAGAGGGAGAGAAGAGAGAGAGGAAGCCAGCCTTCCAACCCACTAGTTCAGAAGACCCTGAAACTCATGGGGCACATATGAAGCACATATGATTCAGGAGCAGAAAGGGCCAAGTGATGACTTCATAAGTGTCTCTTCTTTAAAGACGTGTGTGTGTGTTAATTTCCATTGTTGTTCAGTTGCTAAGTTTGTGTCCGACTCTACAACCCCATGGATTGCAGCACGCCAGGCTTCCCTGTCCTTCACTATCTTCTGGAGTTGGCTCATATTCCTGTCCATCGAGTTGACGATGCTATCTAACCATCTCATGCCTGCTTCTCCTTTTGCTTTCAGGCTTTCCCAGCATCAGGGTCTTTTCCAATAAGTCAGCTCTTTGCATCAGATGGCCAAAGTATTGGAGCTTTAGCATCAGTCCTTCCAAAGATTATTCAGGGTTGATTTCCTTTAGGATTGACTGATTTGATCTCCTTGCAGTCCAAGGGACTCTCAAGAATCTTCTCCAGCACCACCATTTGGAGGCATCAGTTCTTGGGCGCTCAGCCTTCTTTATGGTCCAGCTCTCACATCCATTTCCCTCCTTAAAAAGAGAGCTTAAAAAAAAAAAAAGAAAACTTGTAGCATTTTGATTTCCCTTCATCAGCTTGTCCTGCTGGCCTGTGATGGGTTTGGGATGCCCCAGTGCTCCCAGTATAGCAGTTGTAGCAACTGTAGGACATGGATCAGGGGGTTTCCTGCCTCGCGTGGACCATTGCTCAGGTCAGGGGAGAATGCCTCTAGAGTGGCTGTGATAGAATTAAACAGGGGTTGCCTAGCTCGCTGGAGTCTGGCTCCAAGTCTCCAGGCCAGGTTATCTACGATGATACAGCCACCTCCATCACCACCTGCCACTCCCAACAGCGTTCATACTTTCATAGCACTCCTCCCTATGGGCCAGGCACTCTTCTGATTAATCCTCACAGCCAACCTACGAGACGAATAAAATTCCCATTGTACAGATGAGGAGACTGAGGCACAGAGAGGTCAGTGCCTTGTCCAAAGCCAGAGTGCTGGAGGATGATGACGCCCAGCATGCACCTGCATAATCTGCTTCCTTCCACTCCTCTGCAGTGCCTTTCAATTGCAAGATATGCTGCCTCTAGCCCCCAAAAGAAGCATGTTCTCGTGTTGGGTCTCCTGAGATACCACGAGGTTGGACAGATAGCAGTCATAATGCTCACCTTTCATTCCCTATGTTTTCTAGGTAGAGGAATATTAGAAAGTATGGGAGTGGATGCCTAGGGAGTTGGGGCTTGAGGGGTCGAGACCACTGAAGTGAGAGGGAACCTCAGTGATGTCAGAGCCTGCAGTTCTCTCCTCCCTCCTGCAGGGGGCAGAACAGACCCTGGAGGGGGAGGGTAGTTGCTCAGGGTCATCCCTTTCCCCTGACCACCCGCCCCCCTCCACCAAATATTTCACCACCCAGGTATGACGCCTCTGTTTCCCTGGCAGTTAGGGAAGCTGGTGTCTGGATTTCCCACACGCCTGTGAGTGAAAGGCAGGAGGAGGAGGGGAGGCGTCACAGTTCCACAGACCTTTTCCCCGGGAGTGACTTTAAGAACGCCACCAGCTCTGACCACCCCCCACCCCCACCCCCGACGGTCAAGAACCCACTCTAGCTCCAGGTGGGTGGGTTGGAAACAGACCACATGTTACCCTGTGTCTCAGATGCCAAAACCGATCGACGGAACTGCTTTCTTTGTGTTTTTTTTCTAGAACAGAACCCAGCTAAAAGCCCCCTTCTCCATAACAGCAGAAGAAAAGATCATGGTAAGAGAAAACCTTTGACTTGGACACCCACATTGCGCCCCCAGTGCCTCTCTTTCTGTGTGTGTTCTGTGGTCTCTTGCTGTCCTCAGAGCCCAGGGGAGGGGCCCGCCGCTGGCCTTGGCCTCCTAGACCCAAGCTGAGGCTGGGGGCTCCCTGCAGTCTGGGGTTCCCCAGTGTGGCCTGGGGGCTGTCTGGCTGGTTTTCTGAATACCCCTTCATCTGGGCCAGATGGACTGGTCACTGCCTGGGACCAGCTTGAGGCCCCACCCACCTATCTGTGGATCTGTTCAGCAGGCTGGTACTTGCCCTTCTGTGTTCGCCTGTGGCCAGTGGCTGGTCCATGTTTTGTCTTCCCAGAGCTCTCCACGGCCTAGAGACCTGCTTCTGTGGTCCACCATGAACATTTCTCCCTTTTTCTTCATCGTTCGCTCACCTGCAGCTCATGCATCCATTCATTCACATGTTCATCAAGTGTTTATTCATCATATAAACACAGTCCACATTTCTTAAACCCCCAGTGCGTGCATACTAAGTTGCTTCGGTCATGTCCGACTCTTTGTGACCCTATGGACCATGAGTCCACCAGGTTCCTCTGTCCATGGGATTCTAGAGTAGCTGTTGTGCCCTCCTCCAGGGGATCTTCAAGACCCAAGGATCCAACTCTTGTCTCTTGTGCCTCCTGCATTGACAGGTGGATTCTTTACCACTAGCGCCACCTGGGAAGCCTCCCAATAATTGCCAGGCCAAGGATTTTAAATTTGCTGAATTGCGACATCTTCACTACAAGCTTGGGGGATAGATTGAACATCCATTTCTTAGATGGGGAAACTACGGCATGCTCAGGTCAAGGCATTAGCCCAAGGTCACGTGACCATGTGTCGGGGGCCCCAAGACCACCCCCAGGTGCAGGGTTTCCCTAGGAGGACCCAAAGCACTGCACACATTGTCACACTCAGGTTGATGTGTGATAGAGAAAGGATGCAGAGAAGAATCAGCAAAGGGAATAGCCATGTGGGATGGGCTCTGGAGACACCAGGTACAGGCTTGCCGAGTTCTCTCCCAGTGGAGACACGCAGGGCATGCTGAATTCCTCCATCATGGAGTTGTGACATCACATGTGAACTGCTACCCACCAGGGAAGTCATTAGAGACCCAGTGCCTGGCACCTCCCAGCAGGACAGCATGTGTTGAGTGTAAACTACACTGTGTGCGCAGCAGTTTAGGCCCCGTGAGCTCCACTTATCAGGGGATGGTGGGAACCCTCTGAAATCCAAGTTCCCAGACACCAGCCACGGCCCAGCATCTGGAGAAGGCCTCCCAGAGGACGGAAGACTTAGGCCTGTGGTGTGAGCATCTTTCCACACAGCTGGCGTTAGGACGGGATTTGAACCCAGGCCCTTTGGCTCCAGAGCCCTGCTGTTGGACAGTGAACTACACTGCTTCCTAGCAAGCTGAATTCCTGCTCAGAAGAGGCAGGAACAAAACCCGAGGCAGGCACACAGGTGTAGACAGTTCTCCTGGCTGATCCGTGTGTCCCCCACTGTGTCCTACACTGTGGGTGGCCCTCAACAGGTAAAGATCCCTGGTTGGGCTGATTGTCATCACTGCCTTTGATTGCCCCTTAGTGGAGGAGGTAGCTGATGGCTGCGTGATTGCAATAAAGGTCAGAGAACATTCATTTAATCAATATTTATGAGCCATTCCTCCATGACCTGATAGCTCAGTTGGTAAAGAATCTGCCTGCAATGCAGGAGATCCCAGTTCAATTCCTGGATCGGAAAGATCCACTGGAAAAAGGATAGGCTACCCACTCCAATATATGACTCAGCTGGTGAAGAATTCACCTGCAATGCAGGAGACTCCAGTTTGATCCCTGGGTTGGGAAGATCCTCTGGAGAAGGGAAAGGCTACCCACTCCAGTATTCTGGCCTAGAGAATTCCATGGACTGTATAGTCCATGGGGTCGCAAAGAGTCAGACACAACTGAACGACTTTCACTTCACCTCCATGGCCCAGACCCTCTCATGAGGATGGAGACACACCATATCCAGATCTTCAGGGCTGCCTCTGGCTCACGAATTGCCTTCAGGAGAAGCAGAAATAGGTGGTCCCCAGGGCTGCAGACAGCAGGGCTCTGGAGCCAAAATGCCCAGGTTCAAATCCTGTTCTAATACCAGCTGTGCAGAAGGGCGTTCACCCACAGGCCTGAGACTTCTGTCCTCTGGGAGTCCTGCTCCAGATACCTGTTTAAGATCCATGGGTGCAAGGCTAGGCAGTGGAGCAGTGGATTGGGTTTCAGCCCCACTGGCCCCTGGGCCAGGTAACCTCTGCCTGTGGACCATGTTCATGAAGGTCATTATCAAGTGGAGAGATGAGACGTGTGTCAGCGATGGCCCTGGAGTGTTGTAGGGAAAATGAGCTTTTACACCGGAAACCTGACTTTGAATTCCTGTTCCCCCACTGACTGTATGTGACACTGGGCACGCTACTTGCCTCCCTGGACTTCAGTATCCTAGCTGTAAAACGAGAATAATAACAATACCTGCTTTATAGGGTGGTAGCCAAAGTAAATGGATTGAGGCGGGCAAAGTACTGAGCACAGTGCCAGGCATTCTGTAAGTGCTCAATAAGCCTCATCAATATTATGAAACATGCAAACAAGACTGTTGTGCAACTGTTCTGTATTAATTGTGTGTAAATGTCGTGTATCAGGGTCTCGAGCTCAATTTCCGTGGGAGTCACACCACTGCTGCAGGTGTGTGAGTCAGGCCTATGGAAGATTCTAAGGTGTAGTGGAGTCTGCGGCAGCCTGGAGATTCAGACTGCCCGTCACCCACCATCCGCCCCCCTACATCGCAACATTAAACAAGAGGAAAAAAAGCCAAACAGTGTTCATCAGCTGTGACTGAATTTGTGAGGTTGTAACCCAACATAGAGATCATGGATGCAAGGGGTACTGACAAGGTGCAGGGGAGCTGAGTGGACTGGATGGATGGCAGGCCTCTTGGAAGAGGTAAGAGTTCAGTTAGATCCTAAAGAAAAGGCTTAACTAAAAGGAGGAGAGGTTTCTAAAATATGCAGCTGAAAATCTGACATCAAGATTAAGCTTGTTTTGACTGTGGGTTGGATGTGAACCAAGATTTACTGGGTGCAAGCACAGTGCAGAGTCAGACACGATTGAGCAACGAACGCACACACACACACAAGCACAGTGCCTGGCATCATTAGGGTACACGTAATGGCCCTTGCCGGGCAAAGTGTGTGAACCACCACGGTTGGCTTGGGCACCCACAAAGGGAATGTCATCATACTAGGAACATGAACAGGAGAGCTTGGCAGCGAGGTATAAGCTCCTCTGACATTTTCATCAAGCAGGTAAAACAATACTGGATTGGCCAAAAAGTCTGAACTAACATTTTGGCCAACCCAGTACAAAGTAAAGACACTATGTAACCCTATGTAAACTGGGATCTGCAACACTTGGAAGAGACCCCATTACTTCCTTAATTTTTTATTAATTTATTGAGAGTGAAACTGACATCTGTCAGCTAAGGCCCCAAGAAGTCCTCTCTGCTTCCTGGATGAACAGGGAGGAAAATAATCACTCCACCCTGGGCCGGACATTGAGTGCAGGTGTTCTTTTTTTTAAAAAAAAAAAATTGTTCAAGTTTAGTTGATTTACAGTGCTGTGTTAATTTCTGTTGTACATCATACTGACTCAGTTATACATATATATTCTTTTTCATCTTTTTCCCATTATGTTTATCACAAGATATTGAATATAGTTCCCTGTGCTCTATAGTAGAACCTCGTTTATCCATCCTGTATATAATAGTTGCATGGAGGTGTTCTGATTCACTCCAGCTTCTTATAGTAAAGCTGGGCATTCTGCCAGGCACTGGGTGAACAAGTCACCATATTTTACACCAAGGATCTGGATCTAATCAAGAGTGAGACGTTTAAACCAATTGGTATGTCATCCAAATTCATTTAGAGTGTAATTCCTGTAAGAATAATAGTGGAATTGGAGGGAGGAATGTGATCAAATCAATCAGTTTCACCTGCAAATATAAATTTATGAGGTTAGATGAGAAATTGTTGAAATGAAGAATAACATGGGAAGATTTGCCATATCAGATATGAAAAATTAGAAAGCTATGTTAATACTGTATGCAGGTCTTGCAAGAGAAATTAGACCAGTGGATCAAAATAGAGTATCTACACATACGTGTATCTGATAAAATGATATTTCAACTCAATGAGAAAAGAATGTTTCATTTATTAATTTGGGCAGCAATTGACTGGATCTTCTGGAAGAAAAATGAAGATGAATTCCCTCAATAGATATAAATCTAAATAGATGAAACAGTTTATAAAAAGTAAATCTTGGTTAATATGCTATGGGAGAAAAACATTGAGGAAAATCATGGATATTGTCACTCTGCTTATTTAAGTTATATTCAGACTACATCATGTGAAATGCTGGGCTCGATGAAGCACAAGCTGAAATCAAGATTGCTAGGAGAGATATCAACAACCTCAGATATGCAGATGACACCACCCTTATGGCAGAAAGTGAAGAGGAACTAAAGAGCCTCTTGATAAAAGTGTGAAAGTGAAGGAGAAAGTGAAGGAGAGTGAAATTCAAAAAATGAAGATCATGGCATCCAGTGCCATCACTTCATGGCAAATAGATAGGGAAACAATGGAAACAATGAGAGACTTTATTATCTTGGGCTCCAAAACCACTGCAGATGGTGACTGCTGCCATGAAATTAAAAGACACTTTGCTCCATGAAAGAAAAGCTATGACCAACCTAGATGGCATATTAAAAAGCAGAGACATTACTTTACCTACAAAGTTTCATCTAGTCAAAGCTATGCATTTTCCAGTAGTCATGTATGGATGTGAGAGTTGGACTATAAAGAAAGCTGAGCACCAAAGAATTAATACTTTTGAACCGTTGTATTGGAGAAGACTCTTGAGAGTCCCTTGGACAGCAAGGAGATCCAACCAGTCCATCCTAAAGGAAATCAGTCCTGAATATTCATCCAAAGGACTGATGCTGAAGCTGAAGCTCTGATACATTGGCCATCTTATGCGAAGAGCGTACTCACTGAAAAAGACCCTGATGCTGGAAAAGATCGAAGGCAAAAGGAGAAGAGGATGACAGAGGATGAGATGGTTAGATAGCATCACCAACTCAATGGGCATGAATTTGAGCAAACTCTGGGAGATAAAGACAGGGGAGCCTGATGTACTGCAGTCCTTGGGGTCGCAAAGAGTAGGACAGGACTGAGTGACTGAATGACAATAGCAATGTCTTTATGATATATTGTTGTTGTTCAGTCACTTAGTCATGTCTGGCTGAGCGTATAGGTTAAATAAGCAGGGTGACAATATACAGCCTTGACATTTCCTACTTCATGATATATAAAGAGCTCCTATTAATTTATAAGATAAAGAATGCCTCTGTAAGTAGCTACATATGATATGAGAATTTCTCAAGTACAAGGATTTACAATATGTACCCTTTAGCATAGCGGAGGGAGCTTGTAACTCTGCTGGCAAAATCATGTGACTTTGGGTTTCACTCAGAGGGCTTCCCAGGTGGTGCCAGTGATAAAGAACCTGCCTGCCAATGCAGGAGACACTAGAGACACAGGTTTGATCCTTGAGTCAGGAAGATCCCCTGGAGTAGGAAATGGCAACCCCCTCCAATATTCTTGCCTGGAAAGTCCCATAGACAGAGGAGCCTGGTGGGTTATAGACCATCAGGTTGCAAAGAGTCGGACATGACTAAGCGTACACACACACACACACACACACACACACACACACACACACACACACACACAGCTGGAGGCATGCAGTGACATTTCATCACATCTGCCTTCTCCATGTTACATCTTGTTTGCATGACTACCCTAGCCTCCTGCCTGTCCCGTCCTGCCCTCCTCCAGCCCCTCCTCCTGAAACACCAGCCTGTTCACTTTCTGTTCTGGAGGGGCTCCTCACTGCTTGCTGATAAAGCCCAGTTCCCTACGTGGTATTCAGGCTCCATCAAAAATGGTGATCTCTGCTAGCTCCCAGTGCCGTGGGGTTCCTGTGTTTCCCACTTCGCTCTGGTTTTACATACGCTGATCTTTTCTTTCCTGTTTTCTGAGTAGTTCACATACATCCTATGGGAACCCTGACCAACTTTCTCCACCTCTGTGATTCCTTCACATCTCCCAAGCATCCTTTGCTGGGATCCAGTGGCACTGGGACATTTGATAAACCTTGTCACTCTGTGACTTTGAGATTTTTCCCCTTGTTAGCACTTGATACATTTTTATTGACATCAGAGTAGAAGTTTTGCCCAGGGAGAGTTTACTTCCTCATTTGAGAATACCTAGTTTTACTTTCTCATTTGAGAATAAAGAACTCCTAGGTCCTGAGAGGCTCTGGGAACTGGCCAGGGTCCTGAAGCTGGATGACACATGCTCTGTGTGTGGTTCTGCAATCCAAGCATCCTTCACTAGATTGTAACTTAAAAGCTCTGTGAGCGTGTGTGATTATCTCTGTCTGTGGTTACCTCCAAGCTCTGGCTCCTGCCAGAATTGTGAGAGTTTCTGCAAGTTGCTGACCTCTTTGTTTCTTCAAGCACTGGAAGGATCTCAGTGAAATTACTCCTAAAATCTCTTCTAGGGAAATCAATTTGGTCTCCCTTTCAAACGCTTTCTGATTTAGGGAGGGGATGGCATTTAATGTATGTCCATTGTGGACATTTTAAAGAAACCACCACTCTACGCGCGCGCACACACGCACACACACACAGAGAGAAAGAGAGACAGACACAGGGAGAAAATTAAAAGAATTACCTCCTAGCCTCGCCGCCAGAGATAACCATTGTTAACATGGTAGTTTCTTGCTTTCCACAAGTCTATGAATGCATTTCTTACATAATTGAAGTCAAACTGTATAAACAATTTTTCCTCATGCTCTTGTAACTTTATTGGATTTTAAGCATTTAAAGCATTTCTTTTTGAAAGTCTGTTTTTTCTCTGGCATTTCTCTTCATAAATAACAATGGTGAAACTCATCAAAGGAATCTGCTACCAGCTAATATGTGATTAAAGAGGTGGTAATAACAGATGATTCTTTTCCAGAGATGAGAAGGAAGTTAGTGGGGATGCTGGGGATGGGGAGGCTGGGGTCACTGAGACACCTCCTTTTCTTTATTCTTAGATAATGATGTTTAAGATAAATAGGCTCTTTGAAATCTATGCTTCAAATGATTAGTGGAATTTATCTGCAACATTTTTGCCCTTATTTTACAGTTGGGGAAACTGCAGTTTAAGCTCAGGGTTCCCCCATGTGGTGGGCAGCAGAACTGAGAGCTGAACCCCCAATTAGGGCCTCAGTTCAGTCGCTCATTCATGTCTGACTCTTTGCGACCCCATGGACTGCAGCAGGTCAGGACCCCATGGACCGCAACAGGTCAGGCCTCCCTGTCCATCACCAACTCCTGGAGCTTACTCAGGCTCATGTCCATCGAGTCGGTGATGCCATCCAACCATCTCATCCTCTGTCATCCCCTTCTCCTCCTGCCTTCAGTCTTCAATCTTTTCCCCAGCAGTTAGGGCCTAGGCCCACGGTATTTATGAGCACGTTCCACTGCTTCTCACAGCCTTGTTCCTGGTCCTTATCATTTCTCTCTGGACTGGGGTATCCAGGTTTGCCTTCCTCCAGGCTGAAGCCACACAGTAGCCAGATTTCTATTTCTAAAATACTGATCTGACCATGTTACTTCCTGGCTTAAAACCCTTCTGTGATCTCCCATAAGCCCATAAGATGATGTCACAAATCACCGACCCACTGTGTTGGACCTGGGCTGTGTCTCTTGCCACCTGCAGGTCCTGCTCATGCTTTTCTCTCTGCCTGCCTTGCCCTCCTCCTGGCCTGGCTCGTTGCCCTCTGCCCATAGTCACCTTTTGGAAGGTCTTCCTTGTTCTTTGAGCTGAGCCAGGGGATGCCCCTCCTCCCACCACAGTCCTCAGGTTTTACCCCTTGCCCCAACCACACATGTCACCCCACGGACTCCAGAATTCTTGCCTGGGAAATCCCATGGACAGAGGAGACTGGTGGGCTATAGTCCATGGGGTTGGAAAAGAATAGGACACGACTTAGCGGCTTAACAGCAGCAAAGATTAGAAAGGAATTACTTGGCCTCTGGTGAAAGATCAATGAAAATGTTGATAGTTAAGCATAGTTTTGAAGGGACTGTGAAGGCTTTTGGCCAGAGACTCAGGAATTCTAAAATTCTGCCCTACTAGTCACATCCTAGAAGGGTGAGCTGACTGCTCAGAGAGAGTATCAGAATGTTCACAGTGGCACAAGCCCCTGACAGTTCAATGCAGGGCTCCTGGTTAAAGGCCAGGCTGGAGCCTGAGCCCTACGGAGGCAGCTGTGGTGTGAAAGCTATTAGTTTAGCCCTTGCAGTGTGAATCCGGGGTCTACTGCTTACTAGCTCTGTGACTTTAGGCCATCTATTTAACTCACTTGTATTTGGTATTATTATTTGAAAATATGGATTACAGTAGTGCCCACTTTATAATATTGCTGTGGGGAGTGAGTGGATAATGCATGTAATGCACTTGGAACTATCCCTGGTGCTCAGTATCTGGTCAGTACATACTAGCTACAGTGATGGTGGTGATAATGGCCATAATGATGCAGCTGGTGGTGATGTTAATGGTGATGATAATGATGGTGATATGAGTAATTCTAGGGAGCTTCTTCCCTCCCATAAAACAAAATCTTGAGATTCATTCTTCTTTGGTCATTCATATGGAGGAGGAAAGTTGAAGAGTGGAGGCACTGTGGGCAAGTCAAGGGAGCAGGATCTTGCTTAACTTAGCGACACAGACAAGTGAAGAAGGTTGAAAAGAAGAAAGTGAGAGTTGTGAGTGGGCTTGCCCCAAGGAGACAGTCTTTACTTATCACCTCATATTGGAAAGTAGAAATTGTAGGAGAGAAGGGAAGAAAGATGGTGTGGTCTGCAGAGCTGGCCTGGCTTTGTCCTCTTCCTAAATACAGGCATTCATTCCTGCAGCTGTGTTGCTGTTAATAAATTAAGCTCCTGCTCCCCACACTCCTCTGCTCTTCAGGTTCTCTTGGCCACATGACTGATCAGTGAGGGTGAGATCTCAAGGTGGAAATTCAGAGAAGATGGAGGTTGGAAGAAGTGGAGGAGGGAGGTGGCCTGTCTCAGCTGTTCTACTTCATGAAGTAGGAAAGGCAGGGAGGGAGGGAGACTTTGATTGGGAGGATGAGTTAGTTCTATTCCTGCCTTTTTTAGTACATTGATCCTGGCTGCCTTTAGTTCTGTCCCAGAATTTTTTTCTGGTTCTCATCCATCATGTAAGCAACTTCTACCATGGTATGAGAGGTTGGGACTAAAAATGTATTTAGAAAATCAGACAGCCCCCTGGATGGTAAGAAGTCTGATGTACTAGGGGGAAACATAGACTTCAGAGTCAAACAGAGCTAACTGTGTTGTTCTCTAGCTGTGGACTTTGATTAACTATTTGAACTCTCTGCATCTCCATTTATCTCTCAGTGGAAAGGGGGTAATGCATCCCCCACCAGATTGCTGAAGATGGATTGAATGAAATAAAGCACTCGCCGACTTTGTTCATTTCCTGAGGCTGCCGCAGCAAATGATCACAAAACTCAGAACAACAGAAACTTGTTCCCACACCGTTCTGGAGGCCAGGAGACTGAAATCAAAGTGTCGGCAGGGTTTTGCTCCCTTCGAAAGCTCTAGGAAAGAATCCTTCCTTGCTTCGGTCTAGCTTCAGGTGGCTCTTGGAAATCCCTCCTTTGCTGTAGCTACATCACTCCCACCTCTGCCTCCATGATCGCATTGTCTTTTCTCTGTGTGTGTCTGTCCCCAGGTCTTCGTCTCCTTATAATGATACCATCACTGGGTTTAGGATCCATCCTAATCCAGTATGGATTGGGCTTCCTACCTGGTGCTAGTGTTAAAGAATCCTCCTGCCAGTGCAGAAGACATGAGATGTGGGTTTAATTCCTGGGTCGGGAAGATCCCCTGGAGTAGGAAATGGCATCTAATTCCAGTATTCTTGCCTGGAAAATTCCATGGGAATTCCAAGGAGCCTGGCAGGCTACAGTCCATGGAGCTGCAAAGAGTCAGACATGACTGGGCAACCAAGCACAATCCCATATAACCTTGTCTTAACTTGATCATGTCTACAAAGACCTTATTTCAAAATAAGGTCCCATGTAGAGGTACTGGGGGGTAAGAATTTAGTATATCTTTGTGGACGATACAATTCAGCCCCCTATAGGCCAGGGAATGGCATAGTGTAGGTGATCAAATGTCATTAATGTCCTTCACCTCTCCAATCATCTTCATACAGCTGAAAAAGAAAAAAAAAGCTTGCCTTCTGTGAAAGAAAAAACCCTTGAAAACAGGTCACTGATCTATAGCCTTTTGTTTTCTTTAGACACAGACATTTTGTCTCTTTTCCATCAGTATTTTAATATAAGCTCTGTGCCCTGCTTTTCATATGTATTGATTTTTTTCCCCCTTATCTGGTAGGTACACAAATTGGGGCTTAGAGGGCTATTGCTAGCACAAATGGAGAGCTTGCATTTCAATTTGGTGCTAATCAAAACGTAAGACTTCGAATCAGGGTGTTTGCATCTGAAAACAGAATTGGTTTTCTGACCATCTCTGAGAACAGCCTCTGTGGACAGAGGCTGATTCATCATAGGTGAGTCGTATGTGGCAACACACTTGTGTTCAAGTTTCAATAACCGTCAGGACCAAAGCTCCTGGTTCTGACGCAACTTGGCTTTGATTGTCTAGAAGGTCAAGTTGGCCTTGTTCATCTGTCAGATAAATTTAACCTTAACTGCATATAGCCTGCATTGGGATCCCAAGAATGGGGAATGGGTTAGTTGTCTCCCAGCTCCTAAATAATGTGTTAAATGTTCCCATAACCTGCAACCCTTGTTTTAATCGAAATGTATTGATTTACAATGTTGTGTTAATTTCAGTTGCACAGCAAAGTGATTCAGTTTTTGCATATATATATTCTTTTTCAGAGTCCTTTCTCTTATAGTTTATTACAAAATATTAAGTATAGTTTTCTGTGCTGTACAGTAAGTCCTTATTGGTTATCTGTTTTATATAGATTAGTATGTATATGTTAGTCCCGAACTATTTATCAGTAACCCCCCTTACCTCTTTGGTAACCATAAGTTTGTTTTCTATGTCTTTGAGTCTATTTCTGATTCATAAATAAGTTCATTTGTATAATTTTTTAAAATGATTCCATTTGCAAGCTATATCATATGATACTTATCTTTCTCTGGTATGATAATCTCTAGATTCATCCATGTTGCTGCAAATGGCATTATTTCATTCTTTATTAATGGCCGAATAATATTCCATTGCATGTATCCTGTTTATCCATTCATCTGTCTCAATGGACACTGAGGTTGCTTCCATGTCTTGGCTATTGTAAACTGAACATTGAACACTGGGGTCTGCAGCCATTTTGAATTAAACTTGCTGTCACAGGTTGGCTTCTCTGGAAGCAAGTCCTGAGATAGTGTTGGAGTATAACATAGTGGCCAGTGTGCGGAAGAGTTAACATAGCTGGTCTGAGATGGCTGTCCTTAGAAAGGCCAGCTTACAGGGTGAGCCCTTGGCTGGCATTTGGGAACTTGGATTTCAGGACGATCCTCACCATTTACTGAATGAAGAGTGGCTCACGTTGCCTGAAGTGTTCTTATAAACAATATATTTTATGTTGAAAATGTTGTGTTTCCTTCTGGGAGCCAGGAATTTTGGTACCTGCTTCCCAGGTGGCACTGGTGGTAAAGAGCCCACCTGCCAGTGCAGGAGACATAAAAGCCGTGGGTTTGATCCCTGGGTTAGGAAGAGCGCCTGGAGAAGGGCATGGCAGGCTACAGTTTGTAGAGGCGCAAAGAATCAGACATGGCCCGAGTGACTTAGCACACACACATGGTACCAGGCAGAGGATGCCTATGTGACTAGTCCCGAGTAAAAACCCTAGTTGCATGTGCGCCTGTGTGCTCAATTACTCAGTCATGTCTGACTCTTTGTGACCCCATGGACTGTGTGTGGCCCACCAGGCTCCTCTGTCCAGGGAATTTTCCAGACAAGAATACTGGAGTGGGTTGCCATTTCCTACTCCAGGGCTTGTTGCTGTTCAGCCACTAAGTCGTGTTCAACTCTTTGTGACCCCTTGGACTGCAGCACACCAGGCCTTCCTGTCCTCTAGTGTCCCTCGGCCTCCACCCCCTCCACTTCTCCAGGGGTACTAAGTCTCAGATGAGTTTCCCTAGTGGACAGCATTTCACATGGGTCATCACACTGATTGCTGGAGGAATTAAGTCTGTCCTGTGTGACTCTGCTGGGAGAAGCTGGAAACTTGCTCCTGGTTTCCACTGGAATATGCCCCACATGACTTTTCCTATTGCTGATTTTTCTTTGTATCCTTTCACTGTAATCACAGTGTGAGGATGACTGTATACTGAGTCCTGTGAGTCTTCATGAGTCACTGAACCTAGGAGGTGGTCATGGGGTTCCCTCATCATAATCAGATCACCTGTGGAGGGGAGGAGTGGGGAGCAGGACTGGGCAGAGGAAATGTTTCAGTTTTGCAAAGTGAAAAAGTTCTGGAGATGGTGGTGATATGTGGTTGTACTTAACAGAAATGTACACTTAAAAATGACTGAAATGGTAAATGTTATGTAATGTGTGTTTTGCTGCATTTAAAAAATAATTCAAAGTCTTCTTGTACGTGGTTGAGCATTCAGAACTTAAAGCTCCTACAAAGCAAGATACTTCTAAGAAGTCATCAGGTGCACTAAAAGACAGCAGAGTGACATCAATTAGTATTCTGGGGGAAAAAGATCTTGGACCTTGGACTCAGCCAAGATAACAATCATATGAGTTCAGAGTAACAATATTTTAAAATGTGAGAAATAAAAACATGTTCTACACAAATTTACTTGAGAGCACACAAATATGGAAAATACTCTATCAAACTAAAAAAAAAATACAAGAAAAAGGAAGGAATGGAATCCAAAACATAGTTTTTCTTTAATCAAGTGGCTCAGTGGTGAAGAACTCGCCTACCAATGCAAGAGATATGGGTTTGATCCCTGGGTTGGGAAGATCCCCTGAAGAATGGAATGGCTACCCACCCCAGTATTCTTGCTTGGGAAGTCCCATGAACAGAGGAGTCTGGCGGGCTACAGTCTGTGGGGTCACAAAGAGTTGGCTATTACTTAGTGACTGAGCACCCATGCAATATAGGAAGTGGTAAAGAGAGACCTCCAATGACAGCAGTGCGGCAAACCTAGAAAGTAGCCAGATCTGTATGTCCTAGAGCTCTTGGAGTAATGACTTTAAGAAACAAAAAAAAAGATGACTCCTTGCACCAATGAATATCGTTAAGAAGATGGATGTTTCGCCAGGAAGAAAAAAGAAAAGCACTGAGAAACCCCAGGAAAAACAAAAAGTTACACAAGGAAGTATTGGTCCAAATTGGAGTAATCTAAAACTATGGCTTGATTTTGAAAATTGATAGGGTAAGAAAGGGCACTGCTTTACAACTGTGTCACTTTTGGGGATATATATTGGGCTTCCCTGGTGGCTCAGACAGAAGGGATTCTGCCTGCAATGCAGGAAACCTACTTTTGATCCCTGTGTCAGGAAGATCCCCTGGAGGAGGGCATGGCAACCCACTCCAGTATTCTTGCCTGGAGAATCCCATGGACAAAGAAGCCTGGCACGCTACAGTCCACAGGGTCGCAAAGAGTTGGACCTCACTGAAGTGACTTAGCACACACACGCACGCAGGGGTGTATATTTAGTTACACAGGATTACATTCAGTTAATTTGAGTGAATATGCATATCCATTCATATACAGTGAATACGTATGTCTAATCATAATAGTGATAGTCTTTAATTTTTTTTTTAATTTTTAGAATTAACTTAGAAACCACCACAGAGACTTAATTGTGATTGCAGAATATACATGCATATAGGTATATATGAAATAAACAACAAATTCTTGAGGACAGAAGTAGTGAAAGGAAAGATGGAGGAGGAAATTATTGGGCGTTAGTTTCACCACATTTCTTAGTAAGAAGACAAGAAATATTCTCTAAATTTAATGCTATAAAATTTGAGTTTCAACTTTTCAAAGTTAGACAAAGGTAGCTAACTGAATATAACTATTAAAATTGGGAGGAAGTGTAAGGAGGGATATAAAGCCTTTAGGAGGTAACAAATCCTTCAGATTTTTAGGGTAAAAATTCATGACCTAAATCCACATCTGTCATAGCAGGAATTCATAAACAATGTGTAATGTTGATAAATCGAGAAATAAAGATACATGCATAATTTTTAGCATATTTAAGTTAATTAACCATCTGGTTCACTACTAAACTATAGAAACTAAAACCAATATCTATTTAACTATGTAACCCTCTCGGAAGTAGGGTTAGAAGAGGATGCAGAAAGACACATAGGATATTCGCTTTTCTTTTTAAACCCTTGTCCTCTGTGTAAAACCCCTTTCCCTTCCTGGCATGCATGTGTTACTCTGCTTCTCAAAATTTATGAAATGGCTGAATGATTGCCCATTATATGGATGGAATAATTCATAGAAGCTTAAAATATCTAACCATTCTCCATATTGTGGAGCATTTAGGATACATCCACATTTGTTATTTTATTTCATGTTCTTAAAAACGGTCTTATATGTAAATAAATCTTTGTGCATATTTCTGGATCAACCAACTTGTGTGTAAACTTTTGTGTGTAGCTTTGAATTATTTCCTGAGGCATGAACCCTATATATGAGGGGTGGGCATTTTAAAGCCCCTTGTTAAGGACACAGACATTTTTTCCCTTTCATTTTTGAGTATAGACATTTTGGTAAAAACTGCCCAAAGGATCAAAGTATCATCAAAATGGGGGCCTCTCTCAGTCCAGGCCTGTTTTCTTCTTCTTCTTTTTTAAAGTATTTATTTTCCTTTATTTTTTTCGGCTGCAGTTGCAGCATGCAAACTCTTAGTTCTGGCATATGAGATCGAGTTCCCTTGACCAGAGATCGAACCCGAGCCCCCTGTATTGGGAGCACGGAGTCTTAGCCGCTGGACCACCAGGAAGTTCCCAGGCCTGCTTCTGAGATAACCTTCTGATGAAATGACTGGTTAATGGCCACTACATAGCCCTCTTTCTGGACCAGTAGAGTCGCCTTGGGTCACCCAGCCCACAGGGGAAGGCAGGGCAAAAATCACATTTAGTGAGCGAGTTTCACCATCAGGCCCTCTTCTGATGACTTCGTTGGACTTTGTTCATGTTTCTTGTTTAATCCTCAGGACAACCTTTGGAGGGCTCTGTCTTACAGGGGTAGAGCAAAGGCAGAGAGAGATGAAGTGAGAACTTCCCTGGCTGTCGAGTGGTTGAAATGTCACCTTCCAATGCAGAGAGTGCGAGTTTGATCCCTGATTGGGGAGCTGAGATCCCACATGCCTCGCAACCAGAAGGCAAAATATAAAACAGAAACAATATTGTAAGAAATCAGTAAAAGACTATAAGTGTCTTGGCTATTGTAAACAATGCAGCGATGAACACTGGGGTACACGTGGCTCTTTCAATTCTGGTTTCCTCGGTGTATATGCCCAGCAGTGGGATTTCTGGGTCATATGGCAACTGACAAATGGATAAGAAAGCTGTGGTACATATACACAATGGAATATTACTCAGCATTAAAAAAAATTCATTTGAAGCAATTCTACTCAGATGGACGAAACTGGAGCCCATTATCCAGAGTGAAGTAAGCCAGAAGCAAAAACAACAATACAGTATATTAACGCATATATATGGAATTTAGAAAGACGGTAACGAGAACCCAACATACGAGACAGCAAAAGGAACGCAGATGTATAGAATAGACTCGTGGACTTTGTGGATGAGGGTAAGGGTGGGATGATATGGGAGAAGGGCATTGAAGCATGTTAATTGTCATGTGTCTAATCAATCGCCAGCCCAGGATTGATGCTCGGGGCTGGTGCAGCGAGATTTCCCGGGGGGGAGGGAGGAGGGAGGGAGGTTCCGGAGGGGAAGCATATGTAAACCCATGGTGATATCATGACAATGTATGGCAAAAACAATTAAAAAAAAAAAAGACTATAAGTGCTCCACACCAAAAAAGGAGAGAGAGAAAGAGAGGAAGTGATTTGCCCCATGCCACATGGCCACGAGGTAGCAGAGATGGGTCCCACACCCGGGGTATGAGTCTAGAGCCCAAGCTTCCGCTGCTGTGCTGCTCCAGGCCCTTGTCTGTGAGAAGCATATATTCGGGGTCAGCCCTGGTCAGTGCCCACAGGAAGAATATAATCACACAAGGGAGAAGGCATCTCTATCTTGTTAGCTTCTAGCATGTAGCCTGGTACCCAGTAGACACCCAATACATATTTGTCAATTAAATGAGCCGAACTTTGCATGAAACTCCTCTGCGTTTTTATTTGATTTACTCTCCCTGCTGTGGGAAGTAATGTTTTTATTCCCATGTTACAGATAAGAGAACTGAGGGTCTCAGAGCTCAAGTCCCTGGCCCCAAAATATTGTTATCACAGCCCTTTTGATAGAGGAGGCTTTTCAGTTCAGGTCTGTAGGATTTGAAAGCCAGAGCTGTCCTCATGTTACTCAAAGTGTTTTTGGGAGAATTCAAGGAGTTAGTTCTTGTGAAATCTTTAGCCTAGGGGTTCTCAGAGAGTGGCCCCTGGTCAAGGAGGAGGGCAGCAACCCCTGGGAACTTGCTAGAAATGCCTCTTTTCAGTTCTTGCCCAAGGTCTGGTGATGCAGATTCCCTGAGAGTGGAACCCAGACCATGCAGGTGATTCCGACATGAGAGCATAACCTTGGCCCCAGGCCTGCCCCGTGCTGAGTGCTTAGGAAGGTGGTGGCTGCAGCTGTCTGGTATCATGTTCTGGATCCCAAAGAGATGGTGGAGGGAGGGGTGGAATGTGGGGGGGCCCTAGAACTTACTGCTTCTCACAGTTGTTACTTGGTGCTGGCCGCTCCTGGCCCATCAGTGGATCCACACTGATGATCCACACTGATCCACACTGATGATGCATCCTTAGTCCCAGGATGTCACGGAGTGGAGCCCGGAGGAAGCCGTCCATGAGAGAGTACACTTGGTATGTTGACTGAAACACACAGGAGCTCTGCAGCCCACCGTCGATGGTCATTTACGGGGCTGCCTCCTGCTGTGTGATGCCACCCCTGCCACAGGCATCCTCCAGAGTGACCCCGACGTCCAAAGTGGGCTCCACCCCTAATGGATAGTGATCCCAGGGCCGGGGGAGTGGACAGCCTTGAGGGAAGTTGAGGGCACTATGGATTCTTCCTCTGGCCGCTGTGAAATTCTGCCCGACTGGAAGCATGTCATGAATCCTTCCTGCTGCCTTAGGATTGTTGCATATTTGATTGGGGAATTTAACATTCCTGAGTGCCTGTGATGTGCCAGCCTTGGGGTAGTTGGTCCTATTGTATGCAAGCCTCCATGTTCAGCTCTTTGAAGGGCTTGGGCCCATTTGACTTGGGCCCAAAGAGGCTCAGCAGTGGTCCCAAGGCCACCAGCTAATAGGTGGCAAAGTTCCATCCAAACCCAGGCTTGTCTCACTGACTCTATTCTTGTTCTTCTCTAACTCAGCTGTAACTTGCCTTGAAAGATGTGAAGTGTGACCACGAACAGATCTGTTTCTCTCTCTTATCCCCACAGGTTCTGCCAAATCACGGCCTCCACGCAGCAGGGTTCTGCGTGGCCTTCATCCTGTCCCTGGTGCTGACCTGGGCTGCGCTTTTCTTCATGGTTCGATACCAGTGTGTGAAGGGAAGCATGCTTACCAGACATCAGGTGGGAATCCATACACATCTTCTTCCTGGAGGGCAGTTGGTTGGTGGTAGATGTGAGGTTCAAGTTTATCCTTCAACTCTGGATGGATGTCAGGACTCCTGGGGAACCATGATGCATGCCCAAAGCTAGGCCCTCCTGCACAGACAGACTCGGACTGCTTTCCTGGGAGGTAGCCCCATCAGTAGTTGTTTTTCAAAGCTCCCTGGATGATTCTAACAGATGGCCAGGACAGGATTGGAACCCCTTGATCTGGCTGCATCACTGAGTGCCTGTCTGTGTGGCCAACTGTGCCTTCATGCCACACCCTGATTCAGGTCCTGATCTACCCTTCATCCTCAGGATGAAGCCCAGATGGCTTAGCGTGGCTTATAAGGAGAGCCCCCTGTGGTCCAGCTTCACACCCTGACGTCATGCTCTAGACGATGCCTGCTGAGCTCTCAGCACTCACCAGGATGCTCCTGTAATCCTCCCTCTGCTCTTCCGTGAGCAGGACTCTGACATGTCCTGTAAGACTCATCTCTGGCCTTGCCTCTCCTTGGAAGCCATCACTTGGCCACTTCCTGGCTGAGTCAGGGGCCCCCTCTCTGGGTTCCTGTCCTGGCTTCTGGACCACCCTCCTCCCCACTGTTTATCTCCATCTGTGAACTCCTCAGTCTCTGTGTTCCTGTCTTGGTCTGCGTTCCCACAGAAGCACAGCTTGAGACCAGGATCCAAATGCAAATAGTTTATATGGAAAGTGATCCTGGGAAGTAAAGGTAGGAGATGGGGGAGTGAGGTGGGAAGGAAGGCAGCCAGTCCAGCTACCACTGTGGGTACCAGGTGCTTTTTCATCCCACCTGGGAACTTGGGACAGTGTAGAACTGTCATCCTACCTGAAGGGAGAAAGAGAATGGGTATTGAGTTATGAGATGCTGCTGGTTGAGGACAGTGGCGGGGATGGGGCCAGGACAAAGGCCTTAATTCCCTGACATGGACTCTGAAGGCCAGAAGGAGCCTTCAGGGAAAGAAGTGTAGGTGTTGGCTGGTAGATCTTGGGCTCAAAGGCACTGAAGAGCAAGGGCAAGGGTCATGGTGAGAGGACTGATACTGCCTGCTGTAATCCCCATTGCCTGGTATGAAGCCTGGCACTTAGAAGGCACTTGGTGAACATGTGAAGGAATGAATCGCCACCATCACCCTGCAGCCAATCAGAGGACAGACAGACAGAGGCGGGAAAACAGGCTGCTGTTCTAGGATGAAAAGTCACTGCTGGGAGTGAGCACCCTGCCGGGTGGTTCATTTCTGCAGAACCATGGTGGCTGGGTGACTGTCACCCAGAGGTCCAGCAACTGGAAAGGAACATTTGTCATCTTTTTCCTTCACCGTGTAGTGAAGAAACTGAGTCCTGTGAAGCTAAACAGCCTTCAGGTGGCCAAGTATAGGCTGAGACCTGGCTTCCAGGGACACCCCCCACCTCTGGAGGCTGGTGGTCCTGTCCCGTTGTTCATTTTGTTTCTACTTCCTGGAGGAAAGAATTGTCATTTCAAAGTGAGGTCAACCCACAATCTCCTTGACAGGCAGAAGCGAAGAGAAGAAAAATGGCCCATCTAATGAGACATTCTACTTACTCTCCCAAAGCTGTTATCAATCACAGACGAGCAAGACTCACCCTGCTCGTTCGATGAAGGAGCAGAATTCATTTCTCGGAGATTAAAGGCTGATTGTTACAACCACGGGAGGAAAGCAAAGTGTGAATTTGATTTAAGATCTGAAGCCTCTTGTAGCATATTTTTTTCAACATCACAAAATGAAGTCTTCCCACATTAAAATTTTTTTTTTTTCTTTGTGGTGATGACCAAGGAGAAAACATGTTGTAAAACAGAAAGCAGCCTTTAGAGTTAGATAGACTTCGGGTCAAATACATGCAGGCTCTTTATGATCTGTGTGAACTCAGTTAATGTCATTTTCATCCCTCTGAGCTGGAGTTTTCATATATGTAAAGTGGGGACATCAACACATTTTGTGTGACATTTTTATGATATAACTCATACAAGGCACAGGAACAGAAATTCTGAAATGTCAGTATAACTATTATGCATTTTTGTGGCATTAGTAATGTCAGAGAGCAACACAGATACATCATCTTTCCAACTGAAGAATTGAGCTTAATTATCTCTGATGTCACTTCCATCTGACAACTCTATATTCTGATTAGAAACCAACCAGATCCATGATGTTGAAGTCCATCTGAAATCTGTTAATATTCCTCTGCATGATGTGATGATGATGTTGATGGTGATAATATGGTGGTGTTGGTGGTGATGATGGTGGTGATAGTGGTGATGATGTTGATGGTGATAATATGATGGTGTTGGTGATGATGGTGGTGATGGTGATGATGTGATGATGTTGATGGTGATAATATGATGGTGTTGGTGGTGATGATGGTGGTGATGATGTTGATGGTGGTGATGGTGATGATGATGTGATGATATTAATAGTGATAATATGATGGTGTTGGTGGTGATGATGGTAGTTATGGTGGTGATGGTGATGATGAAGTGATGATGTTGATGGTGATATATGATGGTGTTGGTGTTGATGATGGTGGTGATGGTGATATATGATGGTGTTGGTGGTGATGATGATGGTGATGGTGATGATGATGTGATGATGTTGATGGTGATAATATGATGGCGTTGGTGGTGATGATGTTGATGGTGATATATGATGGTGTTGGAGGTGATGATGGGGATGGGGGGACAATGATGATGATGGTGACGGTGGTGGTGATGGTGATGATGAAATATTTGTATTAGATCTTTATGGTTATAAAGCTCTTTCCATCCCCTGCTTTGCTTTATCCACACAACAAGTCTATGCAGGGCTATTGGAATTATGATCCCATTTCTTTGATGAGAAAATGAGGCCCAGGAAAGTGCAATGTTGTGCCTGAGTGTCGTCTGCTCACCAGTGGTAGGGCCAGCTAGGTTCTCTGATTACAGATCCCCACGTTTCCTCATGATTTTTCCAGCATGTGACATTCACAGGAAGGTCCACTCAATTGTTGTTCCTGAAATTCTTCTGAAGGTTCAGCATCATGAAAACAAGCTGGAGTACTCCCAGTTCACCTCAGCTGATGGTGTGAATGAAGATCTTGCTCTCAATGACCAAATGATAGACATTCTGTCTTCTGAGGACCCTGGGAGCATGCTTCAAGCCTTAGAAGAGTAAGTATTCTAAGTCGCATTATATTTCCATGGATATCATGAATGTTCTATCTACAGCAGCATGAGAGCAAATACTGAGTGTATTTCATTCATTAATTCATCCCACTTATCATTCATTTGTCACTCAGTTGTCATAATCCTTGGAAGAAAAGTTATGACCAACCTAGACAGCATATTTAAAAAGCAGAGCCATTACTTTGCCAACAAAGGTCCATATAGTCAAAGCTATGGTTTTTCCAGTAGTCATGTTTAGATGTGAGAGTTGTACTATAAGGAAAGCAGAGCACCAAAGATTTGATGCTTTTGAACTGTGGTGTTGGAAAAGGCTCTTGAGAGTCCCTTGGACTGCAAGGAGATCCAACCAGTCCATCCTAAAGGAAATCAGTCCTGAATATTCATTGGAAGGACTGATGCTGAAGCTGAAACTCCAATACTTTGGCCACCTGATGCGAAGAAGTGACTCATTTGAAAAGACCCTGATGTTGGGAAAGGTTGAAGGCGGGAGGAAAAGGGAACGACAGAGGATAAGATGGTTGGATGCCATCACTGACTCAATGGACATGAGTTTGGGTAAACTCTGGGAGTTGGTGATGCACAGGGAAGCCTGGCGTGCTGCAGTCCATGAGGTCGCAAAAAGTCTGACATGACTGAGTGACTGAATTGAACTGAACTGAACTGAGTCGTAATCAAACAGCTGCCATGCCCTGAACACTATGCTTTGTGTTTAATAAAAAAAAAAAAAAAACCAGAACATAGTTTGAGCTGGGAGGCAGTCTGACCTAGTGGGAAGACAAACACAGAAATGGAAATGACCATGAAAATTTGATGAGCACTGTGCTAAGATTGCGGCTCACTGAGCACAAAAGAAATGGTAATTACCCCTGAGCAGGTCATAGAAATGCTTCCCAGAGGAAGAAATATTTTAACTAATTCTTGAAGCTTTTCAAGTAGATTAAGAGAAGAAAGGTTTTTAGGCAGAGGAAAGATAGGGCAGATGCCAAGACAGGAAATGAGCAAGTTATATACATTTGGTGACCTGTCAGTAACTCAGGATGACTGATGTGTGGATTGGGGTCTTGAAGGAAAGGAAGCGACATATTGAGAGAAAATCCAGACCAGGTGGTATGATTGTTGGCTAAACTGGGTTCAATTCTTTTCTTTTCTTTTTGTCTGTTTATCTATGTATTAGCTTTTATGGACCAAGATCTAAGTATTCTCATTTTATTTTTTCTCTTATTGAGTTAACTTTAGTTTATAACATTTTGTAAGTTTCATGTGTACTACGTTATATTTCTATCTCTGTATATATACAGAATAATCTACATATATACAGAAGTAGAGTATCTATTTGAGTATCTACAGCATGCTCACTACCAAAAATTTAGTTTCCATCCATCACCATACAGTTGATATGCGTTATCCATTTCATCCTCCCCCAGCAGCTTCCTCTCTAGTAACCACCATTATGTTCTCTGTATCTACAAGTTAGTTTTTGTTTGATTTTGTTCATGTATTTTGTGTTTCCATTTGTTTTCTATATTCCACAGATGAGTGAAATCATGTGGTATTTTCTTTCTCCATCTGACTTATTTCATTTATTATATGATACCGTCAAGATCCATCTATGTTGTTGCAAATGGAAAGATTTCTTCTTTTTAGGGCTGAGTAGTATTCCATTATCCATTTATCTGTTCATGGACATTTAGGTTGCCTCCATAAGTTGGCAGTTGTGAATAATGATGCAGTAAGCATGGGAGTGCATGTATCTTTTCAAATTAATGGTTTCATATTATTGGGTAAATACCCCAGAGTGGGATTGCTGGATCATATGGTGGTTCTTTTCTTATTTTTTGAGGAATCTCTATGCTGTTTTCCATAATGGCCATTGTTGTTTAGTTTTTCAGTCGTGTCTGACTCTGTGACCCCTTGGACTTCAGCACACCAGGTTTCCCTGTCCTTCTCTTATCTCCCAGGGTTTGCTCAAATTCATGTCCATTGAGTTGATAATGCTCTCCAACCAACATTCCCACCAACACTCGCTAGATAATAGTCATTGTAACAGGTGCAAGGTGATATCTCATTGTGGTTTTAATTTGTGTTTCCCTAATAATTCGTGCTATTGCTTTCACATGCCTGTTAGCCATCTGTATATCTTTGAAAAATGTCTGTTCAGCTCCACTCATTTTTCAGTTGAGTTGTTTTGTTGTTGTTGAGTTGTATCAGTTCTTTATGTTTTGGATATTACTGCTTACTAGATATATTGCTTGCAAATAACTTCTCCCATTCAATAGGTTTTTAAATTTTGCTGACAGTTTTCTTTGCTGTGCAGAATTTTTAGAGTTTGTTGTAGTCCCAGTTGTTTATTTTTGTTTTTGATTCTTTTGCCTGAAGAGACATACCTGGGGAGATACTGCGAAGACCTATGACCAAGAATGCACTGCCTATGTTTTCCTCTAGGACTCTTATCGTTTCAGGTTTTACATTTAATTCTTCAGTACATTTTGAGTTGATTTTGGAGTATGATGTGAAGTAGTGGCCTAGTTTCATTTTATTTGCATGTGCCTGTTCAGCTTCCCAGTGTCATTTATTGAAGAGACCATCCTTTATCCATTGTATGTTCTTTGCTGCTGTGTTGTAAATTAATTGTGCATTATGTAGATGCATTTATTTCCGGACTCTCAATTCTGTCCCATTGATCTATGTTTTTGTGCCAGTACTCTGCTGTTTTGATTACTGTAGCTTTGTAACATAGTTTGAAATCAGGGGTTGTGATACCTCCAACTTTATTCTTTTTTTTTCCCTCAGGATTGCTTTGGCTGTTCAGTCTTTTGTGGTTTCATATAAACTTTAGAGGTTTTGCTCTATTTCTGTGAAAAATGTCCCTGAGATTTTGATAGGGATTTCATTGAATTTGTAGATTATTTTAGGTAATATGGATGTTTTAACAAGGTCCTCCTTTCAGTCCACTAGCATGGACTATCTTTCCATTTATTTGTGCCTTCTTTCATTTCTTTCAGCAGTACTTTGTACTTCTCATTGTACATATCTTTCATCTCTTTAGTTAAATTTATTCCTAGTCATTTTATATTTTGTGTTGTAATTGTAAATGGGATTTACTTCTTCATGTCTCTTTCTGGTAGCTCATTGTTAATGTATAGAAATGCAACAGATTTTTGTATGTTGATTTTGTACCCTGCAACTTTATGTGTTTGTTTATTATTTCTTTCAGTTTTTTGGTGGAGTCCTTAGGATTTTGTATATATAAAGTTATGTCATCTGCAAATAGTAACAGTTTTACTTCTTTCTTTCCAATTTGAATACCTTTAGTTTTTTCCTTGCCTCATTACGCTCGTTAGGACTTCCAATACTGTGTGAAATAATTTCTTCCTTTGTGAGTGTGTGTGTGCTCAGTCACTCAGTCATGTTCCACTCTTTGTGACCCCATGGGCTGTAGCCTGCAAGTCCGTCTAAGTTTTCCTGGCAAGAACTGGAATGGGTTGCCATTTCCTCCTCCAGGACATCTTGTTGACCCAGAGATGTAACCCATGTTTCCTACATTGGTAGGTGGATCCTTTGCCACGGAGCCACGAGGGAAGCCCCCATTTCTCCCTTTAAGTCTGTTAATAATTGTTTTATATATGTTGGTGCTCCTATGTTAGGTGCATATACATTAATAACTTTTATGTCTTCTTGATAAATTTTCCCCCTCATAATAATATACTATTCATTTTTGTTTTCAAGTCTGTTCTGCTTGATATGAGTATGGCTACATACCCTTTTTTAGCCATCATTTGCTAACAGTAGCATCTTCCATTCCTGTGTTTGACTGCAGAACTGATATGGGTCCCTTGGAGGCAGGATGTAGTTGAGTCCTGTTTTTTTAATCCATCCAACCACTGCATGCTTTTTGATTGGTGAATTCAACCCATTTACATTTAAGGTTATTATTGATAGCTGAAGACTTACTACTACAATTTTGTTTCCTGCTTGCTCAATCTCTCCACTGTTTTTTTTTCCTCCTTATGTTTCTGTCTGCTGTTTTGAGTTGATGGTTTTCTCTGATGGCTTTCTCAGTGCCCTCTTTTTTATTTTTTGTGTTTCTCTTCTAGATTTCTGTTTTGTTGTTACCATGATGTTTGTGTAAAACTTCTCATAGATAAAATAGTCCTTCTTTTCCTGATGGGGCTTCCCAGGTGGCTCAGTGGTAAAGAATCCACCTGCAATGCACGAGACACAGGTTCGATTCCTGGGTCAGGAAGATCCCCTGGAGAAGGAAATGCAACCCACTCTAGTATTCTTGCCTGGAGAATCCATGGACAAAGGAGCCTGGCGGGCTACCATCTACAAGGTCGCAAAGAGTCAGACCTGACTGAGCTGTCACGTTACACATGTGCTGGTAACATCCCTACATGGGTTCCATCTTTTTCTTCTTCCCCTTTTATGTTTTTGTTTTCTCAAATTATCCATTTTTATGTTGTGAGTTACGAAACTGAAGTAGTTATCATTATTTCTTTTGCTTTTCCCCCTCCTTTAACCTTTATGCTGTAATAAAATGTTTTAAAACCTATTCTGGGAAAGAGTTCCAATTTTCCCATCCTATTTATCACGTTACTCAAACTTCTGGGTACTTTGCCTTTTTGTTTCTGATCAGAAGGCTCCTTTCAACCCTTCTTGTAGGACAGGTCTAGTGGTGACGAACTCCCTTGGCTGTTTGCCTGAGAAAGCCTTTAATTTCTCCTTCACATCTGACTTATAACCTGGCTGGATAGAGTATTCTTGGATGACAGCTTTTATCTTTCAGTGTTTCGAGAATGTCATTCTGCTCCCTCCTGGCCTGTAAAGTATCTGCTGAGAAACCTGCTGATAGCCTAGCGGTGGTTCCTTTGTAGGTTGCTGTCCTTTTTACCCTGGCTGGCTTTAAATTTCTTTCCTTGTCATTGACTTTTAACAATTTTAATATAATGTGTCTTGGAGAAGGTCATTTTGCATTGAGGTAATTAGTTCATGGGCCTGTGTATCTAATTTCTTTCCTAGCTTTGTGAATTTTCAGTTATTATTTCTTTAAATAAACTCTCTGTCCCTTTCTTCCTCTCTTCCCTGGGATACTCATCACCCTAATGTTACTCTTCCTAAACAAGTTGAGTAGCTCTCATAGAATTTCCCTCTTTTTTAACATCTCATTTCTCTTTCACTTCTTACCAATATCATTTCTAGATTTCTATTTTGGGGCTTGCTAATTCTCTCTTTGCTCTATTTCCAATGTTTTCTAATGCATTATTTACCTTGTGTATGAGTTCTTCAGCTCCAGAACTTCTGTCTGGTTCTTTTTTTGAGTTTGGTAGATTATTCCTCCTGTTCATTAATTTTGTTCCTCGGTCCACTGAACTGCCTTTCTGAGTTTTCTTGTAGCTCGCTGAGTTTCTTCATGACAGCTGTTTTGAATTCTTCATACGTTAGATCTCAGTATTCCGTGACTTTGAGTTTGGTTTCTGAAAAACTGTAATTTTCTTTTTGAAGCACTTTGTTACTGTGGTTCTTCATGGTGCTCGGTGAGCTGTTCCTCTGCCGGTGCACTTGAAGTAGCAAACATCTTTTTGATTGATTCTGAGCTGCCTCTAGTTAAACTTAAGAATTAACACTTTTCATCCTTCCCAGGGGGCACTAGTGGTAAAGAACCGGCCTGCCAATGCAGCAGATGTAAGAGACACAAGTTCAATCCCTGGGTCAGGAAGATTCCCTGGAGGAGGGCATGGCAACCCACTCCAGTATTCTTGCCTGGAGAATCCCCATGGACAGAGGAGCCTGGCGGGCTACAGTCCATTGGGTCGCACAGAGTCAGGCACAACTGAAGCGACTTAACAATAGCGATAGACAGTAGTCCTCCCTTGCCCTTGTCAGAGGTGTGTCTCCATGTCCTCATCATCCCGCCTTGTGCCTTCTAGTTACTCGGTGCCTTGCTGTTGCCAGCCTTGCTGTTGCCAGCATCACTGGTGCTGCTACCAGGAAGAGGAGCACCTTCCTGGTGCCCCTCTTCAGCCACCTCTGGGAACCCCTGATTTGCAGGCTCGGCCACCACAGGGGGAGGGGGGTTTGGGTGGGAGGGAGCTGGAGTCACGTGGACACCTCTAGCATGTCCAGTGTTATAGGTTTCTGGACTCTCCTGCTGCGGGGAGAGAGCTCGGGGACCAGAGTGGTGGGTAACTCAAAGAACGGAGGGACTGTCATTGCCCACTGCCCTTGCCCAGTTCCCTGTAGCCGTGGGCACTGCTGCAGCCAAGTTGCCCTCTTCTCTGCCGCCTCCTCCTGGTGCTCCGGGGCAGTACAGGGCTCTGGGCTCATCTCCTTGGCTGGGGAGATCAGGACTACAGGCTTCAACTCTGCTGTTCCCCTGATTCCGCCTCCTCCGTCTGTCCCTGTGTGTCCGCCTTTAGATGTACAGCTGTGTGGAATTCTCTGACATCCTGTTGGGCGGAGACACCTTTGTTGCCTTGTGGGTGTTTTACTGGTGATAGATTGAAGGGGGAGGCAAAAGGGAATGTCTCACTCCACCACACCCATTTCTTTTTGTTGATTGAACCTAGAGTGTTTTGCCTGCATGCGTGTTAAGTTGCTTCAGTCATGTCTAGCTCTTTGCAGCCCCATGGTCTGCAGCAAGCCAGGCTCCTCTGTCCATGGGATTTTCCAGGTAAGAATACTGGAGTGGGTTGCCATGCCCTCTTGCACAGGATCTTCCCAACCCAGGGATCGAACCCGTGTCTCTTACATCTCCTGCATTGGCAGGTGGTTTCTTTACCACTAACACCACTTTGGGAAGCCCTTCTAGTGTTCTATGTATGTGTAATTGGACATAGAGCCAGACACGGTTCTAAGAACTTTACCAATATGTGTAATCCTCGTAAGAACCCTAGGAAGCAGGTAATGCTCTTTTTGCCATCTTACAGATGAAAACTTAAGGTTAAGGGGCTTGCCCCAGGGCACACGGTAGTCAGTGAGAGGACGGGTTTCAAACTCACTCAGTTTCTCTGGGCCGGGCACATCGGTCACAGTCTGCTGGCTGACTGTCACTCAGCCCCATTGGGCTCTGCTCAGTTACAAGCTCAGAGGCAAAATTGAGCATCTGTGCAATCCTGTCTGCCTGGAAACGGGTGGCTCATAGAGATGGACCCAAGATCCAACCAGAAACAGAGTGTGGCCTTCTCATCTTTAGAGGGACCGTTCATTGCCTGGAGAGGAGAGCTCTGTTGTGTCTGACTCACAGCACCTTGTAGGCTGAGGGGGTTTTCTAAGCAGAGAGGGATTTTCCTCCTGCTTGAAAGGGGGCTCCTTCCCAGCTGCATGAGTGCTTTGGTGCAAGCCAGGCTGCCAGCTTCACAAGTCCCAGGCTGACGTTCACACCCCACAGGAATCAGGCCTGTTAATCCATTTCTGGGTGTCAGGATTGTGCAGCCATTCAGATGTGATCCTTCATTTTAGCTTAATTCCCTAATCAGAATGCCAAAGGTGACAAATTAAAATTTGCCACACTGTCCCAGAGGGTGGAAAGGGAAAAAGAGGCAATTACTGGCAGAGTTTTGTTGATATCTCTACTGATATGGTGCTAGTGGTAAAGAACCTGCCTGCCAGTGCAGGAGACATCAGAGACACAGGTTTGATCCTTGGGTCGGGACGATCCCCTGGAGGAGGGCATGGCAACCCACTCCAGTATTCTTGCTTGGAGAATCCCATGGACAGAGGAACCTGGCAGGCTACAGTTCATGGGATTGCAGAGCTGGGCACGACTCAAGAGACTTAGCACTAATGATATTAAGTTGTACGAGCAGGTGATTATTAATGTACTTCATAACTAAAAGTGTGTTTTCTTCCAAAACTTGAAAATGAGTAGAGTGATTTGGTTTGTGTGATCGGCACTTAGATATTTAATTTTGCAAGTAGATAGGGTTCTAGCCCCTTCTGACCTGAGTAATTAGTGAAGCCAAGTTCAGCCTCCTTACCCCAACACTGAAATTATATCTCAGAAATAGAATTTTGGGTGAAGTAGAAAAGAACAGCCTTATTATTTTGCCAGGCAAAGTGGGCCATCATCGGCTAATGCCCTCAAAACTGTGTTTTCTGAGCCGGAGTGGGTAGGGAGGAGTTTTCTTTTTTTTAATACTAATTTATTTATTTGGCTGCACCTCATCTTAGTTGTGGCCTATGAACTCTTAATTGTGGCTTGTAGAAATTAGTTCCCTGACCAGGGATCGAACCCCAGGCCCCTGCACTGGGAGCACAGAGTCTGGCCACTGGGCCACCAGGGAAGTTCTAGAGGGAGGAGTTTTATAGTAGTGGTTCAAAGAGGGCGTGATCAGCTCATGGACTTTCTTCTGATTGCTTTGTGGTGAGGTAAGTTGCAGTCAGCATCATCAACCTTCTGGTTTTAGCTGGTCTGGGGTCTAGTTGCCTTTGTCAACACACACCTTTAGTTTCTCCCAACCGATGGGGGTTTCAGTATCTGCAGAACAGCCCAAAGATGCTGTTCTGTGTATCCCTTGAGGGGGAACCAGGACTCTGCCCCAGGATTGCTCTGTTGTTTCTTTTAAGGGTTCCTCCATTGTCTCCCCATTTCCTCCCTTTTCTAGCATCTGTTTGAACCCACTGTTGGAACTCAGGAAAGACCAGGGAAACGGAACAAAATCTACTTCCTGTAATCAAGAAATAGGGGCCACAGAAAGACTTTTGTGCCCAGGAGTCCCTCAGGGTCTTGCTTGGTATTGTCAATACTATAAAATAAGAAAGTATTGATCATCCTAGCTTTGTTTGAGATCCAAGAAATGATGGCCTATGAAAAGCAGAGTCTTCCTTTATCCCTTTATTTTATAAATTATACTTTAGCTGCTGCATTTTGCTGATTATGGTGTATGAATGTAATAGGGAAATTGAGGTTCACCAAGATTTTATTCATGTAAATCACTTAGTAGCTCTGGACTTACATTTCTCACTGGGAATTGATCTTGTTTTGTCCAAAGAATGCTAATCATTGATTATCAAGCATGACCTGAAAGTCCTAACAAGAAAACTAGGTTTTCTCCTCCCTTCCTTCCCCCATCTCTCTGTCCTCCCTCCCCATCCCAACATGCAATTTTTATTGAATGCCAGTTCTGTTTCAGGCATTGTAGTTGGATGCTTATTTTGGGGACCTGGCAATTATTTACAAAATCCTAGCATTACCAATTACTTTTAATCTTTCCATCTTGACTTATGTCAGGCTTAGAAACTCCCGGAAAGAAAATGTCACTCAGAATGTCAGGGGCTTAGTATGCGTGGGAATCCGTGATGACCTCCCCCCTAAACATAGATTTTTTTTTTCCTTCAGCAAATCACTTATCCCATTTGTAACTGTTCCATAAGGTTTAGCTGGGACTCTAAATATGCCGGTGATTTGATTGTCACCTCATTTCCGAGACGCATCAGAGCCATAACTTTGCCCTGTTTTGCTGATTTATTTTTCTCAAAGAGCATTTCCTTGGTTTGCTTGGTTGTTTATCTTTTACATTGTTTATTCATAGGCTGCCTCAAACAGAGAGAATTTGAAGAAGGAATATTTCCTCTGATTTTTATCATGCTCCCTGACTATTATAATGGAGGTGACTCAGCCCCAGGTGGGTGGGGCGGGGAAAAGGAGGAACTGACCACAACTGGCTGGTCCTGGAAGCTTCTGGCAGCATGGCATGCCCACAGAGTTTTAGCTTCTTTCTTGTTCTCGCCCTGAACACCGCCAAGCACCTCATACCTTAATCTTTCTTAATTCTCACAACAACTCTGACAAAGGAAGGTGATGTTCCAGAAGGTTTATTGGTTTTGCCTGAGGTCACACAAGAGGTAATGGATTTGGTCCCAGGCCTGAGTGCTTTCAAATTCACTCTTCTATTGATAGAACAGCTTTTTAAAGCTTGAGCTTAGGTTTTTCTAGAGAGGAAAAGAAAAATAAGGAAGTAAGTCTAGGTCTGCATTTATTTCCTCTTTTATTAAATGGAAGCTTCTTGTTATCTTTTAGTGATACCAACATCACCATGTAAACTGCCTCAAAATTTTGTTTTGTATTAAGTGGATGTTCAAAGAGTATTTGTAAAACTGTGCCTTTCAAATATGTATAGAGGCATACCTGAGAGTTACCGTGGCTTTGGTTCCAGACTATCAAGATAAAGTGAGTTCCATGAATTTTTTTGGTTTCTCAGCACATAAAAAAATCATATTTCCATTATATTCTTGTCTATTAAATGTCCAATGGCATTATGTCTAAGAAAACAGTGTCTATACCTTGATTTAAAAATATGTTATTGTTAAAAAATGCCTTTGATTTAAAGTGAGAGACAGAACTTCCTTTCTGTTGAACCCTTCAAGGCCATTATGGGGTTATTAACTGGCCTCATTTCTGTCTTGTGTCTGAGAGAATATGGAGGCTGGAGGAAAGAGAGAAAGGTGATGGGACAGCCAGTTGGTGGTGCAGACAGAACACACACGGTGTTTATCGGTTGGGTTTGCCATCTTGTGTGGGTGCTAGCGTGGTGCTCCGAATCAACTACAGTAGCAGCGTCAGAGATCGCTGATCACAGATCACCATAAGAAGTATATGATAATGAAAACACTTGACACATTGTAAGAATTGCCAAAAATGCAGCACAGAGAAAGGAAGTGAGCAAATGGTGTTGGAAAAATGGTACCATAGACTTACTCAACACCAGCTTGTCACAAACCTTCAGTCTCATGAAGCACGGTAGCTGTGAAGCTCAGTAAAGCAAAGCCCAATAAAACAAGATCTGCCTGTATCAAGTAGTTTATGTGCCAACTGTACGATATATTTTTAATATACATACTGTGGTTAACTTGATGGCAAAGATTAGGAGAAGGTGCAGGCCTCCTCAAACCGGACCCCCTCGGATGTTTTGTATGTTGGTCAGATGTCCATCTCACAGGCTTTATATGTACGCAACGAATCAAGGAGCAAATGAGGGAGACTCAGCAGGACCTGCTGAGGGGTTGAAAGTGGGATTGTTAATTGTCATATGTCTAATCAATCGCCAGCCCAGGATTGATGCTCGGGACTGGTGCAGCGAGATTTCCCAGGGGGGAGGGAGGAGGGAGGGGGGACCCGGAGGGGAAGCATATGTAAACGCATGGTGATATCATGACAATGTATGGCAAAAACAATAATAAAAAAAAAAAAAAAACAACAACAAAAAAAAAGAAAGTGGGATTTGAGGAAGAGAGAGCCATCAGGGATGATGCTAAGTTTCAGCCTGACCAGCTGGGAGAATGTGACGTTATTTCCTAAGATGAAGAAAAAGGACAGGATTGCATTTTGAGGGAAAGACTGGAAGTTAGTTTTGGACATGGCAACGGAAAGGTGCCCTTGAGACACCCAGATGACAATGTCAAGTGGGCAGTCAGCTGCGTAGGTCTGTTACCAGGTGGAAGTCTGGATGGAGGTGCCAAGTAGAGGGGGTTGATGGGGGAAACTGTTGGGAGGAGGGAGGGAAGGGAACCAGGATGGTCCCCTAAGGAATGCCAGCATTCAGATGTCAGAAAGGTAAGAAGAACCCAGGAAAACAGCGAGGTCAGGAAAGTCAAGAGAAGAGGGCTTCCAGAGAAAAACAGGATGACAGACCATGTCTAGTATTGCCTGGAGTTCAGTCAAGTGTCTTGCTTTTGGCCACTGGGATACCATTGATGATCAGAGCAGCAGAGAGGCAGAGGTGGAAAGCCAGGATAGGGTGAGTAGAATGGCATCAAGATGTGTGGACGGCTTCCTCAAGGTGCTGTGCTATGACGGGGAGCAGAGAAATGCAGCCAGAGCTTAAGAAGACCATGGGCCGTGAGAGGGAATGTTTAAGGCTGAGGCCAGAGCATTCCGATGAGGATGGTCCAGCACAAAGGAGGGGTGATGGGGGGTGCAGGAGAAAGCAGGGATATTTGCAGAGAAGAGGTCATTGAGGTGTGAGGAGATGGGAACCAGGGCTCCATCGGAAGCGCTAGAGAGGCGTATCACCCGTCACACTGGGAGGGAAGACCCAGAGTAAGCGCAGGTGCGTGCAGGTGTGTGGTGGGAGGTGTGAACACAGTGCGTGCCTTTCTGAAGCTGCTCAAGGAGGTACAGGTAAGGACACTGGGGGGTAGGGTGAGGAGGACTGTAGGAAAGTATGGCCAGTCCTGCCAGAGGAAGAAGTGATTTACTAGAGAAACCTCAAAGCATTACCAGGCAGGTGGAGTGCCCATTTGAGGCCAGGGGTCCCAGTTTGCCTCTCTCCTAGAAAGACACTCTTGATTGGATTGAGGGCCTGCTGGATAATCCAGGATGGTCTCCCCAAGTCATGATCCTTCACTTAACATCTGCAAAGACCCTTTTTTCATAAAAGGCTGCATTGACAGATTTCCAGGAGGACCTGAGGTCTTTGGATGGCCATTATTCCAGGAAGTGATCAGGAAGTCTCAAGAGAATGAGGAAGTGGAGGCTTGAGGGCTCATCGGAAGAAGTGAGAAATGGGTTGGAGGGTTCAAGGAGGCGAGTCATAGCATTGTTTCTGGAATGTTCCTGAGGGTTCTCTTCAGACAAGGGCCATTGGAGATGGTCTTCTCTCCATTAAGAAGTGGTTGGGGAACTTCGCTGGTGGTCCATAGTTAAGAATCCACCTGCCCAATGCAGGGGACATGGGTTCGATCCCTGGTCAGGGAAGATTCCACATGCGGCAGGGCAACTAAGCCCGTGTGCCAGGACTACTGAAGCCTGCACCCTAGAGCCTGTGCTGCATGAGAGAGACTGCAGCAACGAGAAACCCACGCACCGCAATGAAGAGTTGCCCCTGCTCGCCCCGACTAGAGAAAGCCTGCATGCAGAAATGAAGACCCAGCACAGCCAAAGATAAAATTAAAAAAAGAGAAACTGAAGTGGTTGGTTAGGGCTCAAATCTGGGTCCCTGACACCCAGGCTAATTGATGCCCTCTGGTCTTCCTTGTGGCTTGCGGACTATTTGATGGAGATTCTTCTCGGACTAAGCCAGAGGAGCCTCCCTAGGAGGGAAAGGGGCCCTGATCCAGGTGAGGGTTGCCCTCCCTGTGACAGTGCCCCCCCACCCGCATTGCCCTCAGTGGGACTGGGACATAAATGATGACTTA
>ML660770.1:3637970-3782884 GCA_007570785.1 Antilocapra americana | reverse complement strand
CATGTTGAGTTCTCGTTACCGTCTTTCTAAATTCCATATATATGCGTTAGTATACTGTATTGTTGTTTTTGCTTCTGGCTTACTTCACTCTGGATAATGGGCTCCAGTTTCGTCCATCTGAGTAGAATTGCTTCAAATGAATTTTTTTTTAATGCTGAGTAATATTCCATTGTGTATATGTACCACAGCTTTCCTATCCATTCGTCAGTTGATGGGCATCTAGGTTGCTTCCATGTCCTGGCTATTGTAAACAATGCGGCGATGAACATTGGGGTACACGTGGCTCTTTCAATTCTGGTTTCCTCCGTGTATATGCCCAGCAGTGGGATTGCTGGGTCATATGGCAGGTCTATTTGCAGCTTTTTAAGGAACCTCCACACTGTTTTCCATAGTGGCTGTCCTAGTTTGCATTCCCACCAACAGTGGAAGAGGGTTCCCTTTTCTCCACATCCTCTCCAGCATTTATTGCTTTTAGACTTTTGGATGGCAGCCATTCTGACTGGTGTAAAGTGATACCTCATTGTGGTTTTGATTTGCATTTCTCTGATAATGAGTGATGTTGAACATCTTTTCATGTGTTTGTTAGCCATTTTTATGTCTTCTTTGGAGAAATGTCTGTTAAGTTCTTTGGCCCACTTTTTGATTGGGTTGTTTATTTTTCTAGAATGGAGCTGCAGGAGTTGCTTGTATATTTTTGAGATTAATTAATCTGTTGTTTCATTGGCTATTATTTTCTCCCATTCTGAAGGCTGTCTTTTTAGGAATTTCTTAGATATAAAAAGAGTCATTTCAACTGTTGGGCGTGTCTGAGGGGTCAGTAAGGAACTCCTATCTCCCTCCACCTTGAGTTCCAAACCAGTTGGGAAATAAGACATACATCAGGCATGTTGTCCAGCCCAGCCACAAAAATCACCCTTTTATTACTTAGAAAATCTAGGCTGGAGTATGTGGCTTTTGGCTGGAGGCATAACCAGCCTCGCAGTTGGACTCTCTCCACAACTGACTTCAGGGGACTCCTGTTCCAGTCCTCTATCATTTCCCATGTGGAAGGATCACAGACAGAGGCAAGACACACGTGGCCCCTCCCCAGCACTGGCCATTTCCATCAGTCACCTTCAGTGATGGACCCTAGTTCATGAGACTCTGTGCATGCTGGCTGGTAGGGCCAGCTGCTCTGGGGGTGGTGGTGCCTCTCACAGACTTTTAGGGTCCTGTCCTGGGCCACCATCTTCACGTCACCATCCACATTGGTCTGGCACCAGCCTCAGAGAGCTGCCAGAAAAGAAGGTGTCAGAAGCAACCCAGAAACTCATTCTGTCGCACAGAGATACATCATCCCAGACTCTGATAATACCCATGTTTGTTTTTTTTTACTTGATTTTTCGAGTAGTAACTAATGAACATGGCACAGAATTAGAATGATGGAAAAGGCCGTGCTGTGAAAACCAAATTATCTTCTCATCTCCTGCACAGTGTTGTCATCCCCAAAGGCAAAAGTAATGTCATGTACCCTTTGGAGATGGTCTATGACAGTATGGATATTTACACAGACACGCCTTTATTAAAATGCAGAACAATCACATACTTTACCTACTGTTTTGCTCCCTTTTCTCTTACTTTGTAGCAATCGCGGAGATTGTTGATTATTTATACCTACAAAACAACGCTGCTCTTTTAAATGGCTGCATATTATTCTAGTAATAATAACGACAACTGAATTTTTGAAGAATTTAATGTGAATGAAACACAGACCTGGTTGTTTTATTGACATGGACATATTTACTCTTCAGAGTAGCCTCTGAGTTGAGTACTGTTTACAGATGAGGAAACTAAAGCATAGAGAGTTTAAGAAGCTTGCCCAGGGTCACAAGGCAAGTAGGAGCTGTGGTCAGGATATGGGTCCAGAGCCCATGGTCTTAACCACTGTACCTCCCAGCCACCCACTGAAGGATATGTGGTTGGATTCAACCACGTTTCCTCTTGGACAGCTCTGCAGTACTTGTCTGGATGCAGACGTGCAAGGCCACCCGTAGTATGACTTTTTCAAAGTCACATTCGCTGCATTAGGATGTATTTTTAAAAATATAGGTATTGTCCAATTACCCACCATAGAGGCTGGACCGGTTGCCACCCCCAGTGTTTGACAGCACAACCTAGTCAGAGTTAGTGTTAAGTCACTCAATTGTGTCCGACTCTTTGCAACCCCGTGGACTGTAGCCCACCAGGCTCCTCTGTCCATGGAAGTCTCCAGGCAAGAATACTGGAGTGGGTTGCCATTCCCTTCTCCAGGGGATCTTTCCAACCCCGGGACTGAACCCTGGTCTCCCTCATTGCAGGCAGATTCTTTACCCTCTGAGCTACCAGGGAAGTCCTTACCTAGGGGTGGGTGATCTTTGTACCTGTGCTGATCTAATAGGAAACCGTGGCACCTCCTGGGAGCTTTAATTCTGCACTTACCTTGTATTGTGTGAGGTCAGACAACATTTCCTATGTTGAAGGTATAGTCGTGTTTCCTTGTCTGGTTTGCAGAGGAGGTGGCTTGGGCTTAGCACTGAGCTACCTGAGTTGCAGTGTTCTTCCCAACTCTTGGCTCCATCACTTAATCACTTGATGACCTTGATCAAAACTCTGTGGGTCAGTTTCTTCATCTGAGCATGGGGATGGGTGGTGATGGTGCCCGTGGCATGGGAGATAAGGATTTAATGAACTCACGCTCACCCAGACGTGAGAGTGCCTGGCTCATAGTAAGTGATTCATATCTTTCCAGTCACTTTAGCTCTTGGCTGTATTCTGCCCACTGAATCTCATAGTTTCTTTCTATAGCCCAGCTTCATAGGTTTTGCAGAAATGAACACAAGTTTCTCGATGACGCCCGACTCCTTATTCATTCCTCTGTCCATGCATGCCATGCAGTTGTTCAGTCTACACTAGGTGGCAAGGGGCTGGAAATGCAAGTGTGAGCCTAACAGGCAGGGTGCTGGCCCCTGAGGCTTATAGTCTAGTGAGGAAGACAGGCATTCGTCAGAGAATCACATGGGAAAATATGTGATTCCACACCGTGCTAGGCTTCTCTGGTGGCTCAGACAGTAAAGAGTCTGCTTGCAATGCAGAAGACCTAGGTTCAATCCCTGGGTCGGGAAGATCCCCTGGAGAAGGAAATGGCAACCCACTCCAGTATTCCTGCCTGGAGAACTCCATGAACAGAGGAGCCTGGTGGGCTACAGTCCATGGGGTCACAAAGAGTTGGACACGACTGAGAGACTAACACACACACACACACACACGTGGCTCTAGGCACCATGAGACTTCATCTTGTCTTTAGCACATGTCTGCCCTGTAACCAGCATCGGTCTTGAGAATAGAAAAGTCATCCCGAGTGCTCAGTAAATGTTGCTGCATGAATGAATAAGAATGTGATTAACACTGTGATTGCGTCCAGTGCTCGTAAAGTGAAAAGTCATAAACTCTGTGTAAGTGTGAGGATAGAGAGCCTAGAAGTTTGTTCACCTCCTGAAACTGTGGTGCTTGAGCTCATAAGGGGTGGAATGTTCCCTGGGGCTCCCAGAATCAGGCACCTTGGAGGTGGTCTTCATGAAATGTCGGGATGTGGTGAAGGTTAAATGAGCCACAAAGGTAGGTTTTATTTGTATGCATCGATGGGTGGGAAAATAAGCTTTTCTTGATTATGTAAGAGCACATCCTTGTACACTAGTGAAAGGACAAATGTGGCATGAAAATTGTTTGCACAAATTGCTGATCATCTGTTGGCTAACTTCAAGTATAAAGTGATTTCTACTTTCCTGGGAAAAATAGAATCTTAGAGTCTGGATGCTGTGGAGGATCTTAGAGGCCTAAATTCTTGGACATGAAAGAAGTATTGTTACCAAAAATTGGGTCCAGTTATTCGCCATTTGAAAGCCAATACTTGAGAGGCACAGATGGTGGCAAGTTTCATTTATTTTGCAGGTGGGCAACAGAAGGAGAAGGCATTCTCATGTCCAAAGACCAATCCCCCACTGGCGGTCAGTGGGCATGAGTTTTTAAAGGGAATTTTTAGGGGAGTATACGTAGAGGGAGGGGGCAACATGCAGAAACAGCACAATCAGCTAACAGTCATCTGGAAACTGGTCATGCCGTGGTCTGATCAGTGGCCCTCTTGATGGTTTTGAGTACAGTTAATCTTCAGTTCTGGGGTCAGTTTGCTCCCATTTATTTATCTTGATCCAGATTTCTGGCCTCCAGAGCTGTGACCCAAGACATTTCTGTTGTCTTGAGCCTGCCTGATTCCTGAGACTCTGTTACAGCCGCTCCAGGAAACCAGAGAGTGATGCATGTCAGTTTGAGCAGCTTGTAGTCTTCAAAGGCCTGTCTGGTCTTTAACCAGGAATTCTCATCCAGGATCCCATGGGAGCAAGCAAACAGTCCAGGGAATTGAGGGCGTCTTCCTAACATGGCCTTTCCTCAGGGGTCCTCCCCCATGTCCATCTCAGCTTCACTGCCTGAGTCCTGGCCGTTGCCACATTTTCACCTGCCGCCTGCACTCAACCTCACATCCAGGGCCTTCAGTCCATTTTTTCAGTGACTCTGACTTCACTGGCCTCCCATTGCTCTTGGTGAACCCCTGTCATATGCCCATGACTGGAGCTAGTTGGTGTGCATCACCAGATACCTCTGAGGTCACCAGGAAGACGGCAGAACCTGAAACGATGGAAACTTTAGGAAGGTGGCTGTTAGAGGGCTACAAAGCAGACCTTCCTGACTGAGCTCTCCTGCGATGGACAGCCTCCTGGAGAGGCATTCAGTGCCCCTCCCGTGGGGGTGCAGAGTAGAAGCTGGGGAACTCTGGCAGGAAAAGCACTGAGGAAATCATCATTCATTGGTTGGAATGACGACTTAGCTGAAATCCAAGGTTGATCTCATTTCTAAAGCCATCTTTAAATGTTCCATCTTACAGTTCTTTCCCTGTCTCCGTCACCTAATTTCCAGGTACAGAAAATCTAGTTTTCCAAATAAGAATTCATATGTAATCCACCTGTTTCTCTATCATTCGTCTCTCTACCTCTCTGCGTATCTATCTGCTTATGTTCTCTTCACATTTTCTTTTCTTTGCCATAAAAATGATACCAAGGAAGACTCTGACGGCCATAACCATAGCAACAACAATGTGAGGTAACATTTTCCAGCATCTGTTTTGTGCCAGGTGCTGGCTCAGTACTTTGGGCTTGTCAGTCTGAGATAGTGGGGCAAAGCATGAAGCCTGGACTCTGGAGTCACATGGCATGGCTTCAGGTCTCATTTCTGCCACCTGATAATGATGTGACTTTCAACAAGTTTAAGTTTTCTGCATCTCAGTTTCTTCACCTACCTTACAAGGTCATCATGGAGTTTAATATCCATCAAGCTATTAAAACAAAGCCTGTGCATAAAAGGCACTATGAATCATCTCAGTGATCTTCATTTTTTAAAAAAAATATTTTATTGAAGTATAGCTGTTAATTTACAATGTTGCATTAATTTCTGCTGTATAGCAAAGCAATTCAGTTATATATATGTGTGCACACACATTCTTTTTCATATTCTTTTCTATTATGGTTTAATTACAAGACATTGAATAGAATCCCCTGTGCTATACAGTAGGGCCTTTTTGTTTATCCCTCCTATATATAATAATTTGGGCTTCTCAGGTGATTCTAGTGGTAAAGAACCTGCAATTCAGGAGATGCAGTTTGATCCTTGGGTCAGAAAGATCCCCCTGTAGTGGGGCATGGTAACCCACTCTAGTATTCTCTCCTGGAGAATCCCATGGACATAGGAGCCTGGTAGGCTACAGTCCATGGGATTGCAAAGAGTCAGACATGACTGAAGTGACTTAGCATGCATATATTAATAATTTGGCTTCCCAGGTGGCTCAGTGGTAAAAAATCTGCTTGCCAATTAGGAGACACACAGGAGATGTGTCCACCCAGTCCTTGGGTCCCAAAGACGCAGACACAGCTTAGTGTAAACAACAAACAACAACATATAATAATTTGCATCTGCTAGTCCCAATCCTTCCCCCCACACTCCTCTCCTTTGACAGTAAGTCTGTCTCTATGTCTGTGAGTCTGTTTCTGTTTTATAGATAAGGTCATTTGTAGCTCAGTGAACTTTGTTTGACATGAGTGATAATTTTTTCATTAACCAACTGGGAAACCAGGCTCAGAGACATAAAGTAACTCACCTGAATCACTCAGGGCTTAATAGGGGGAGAGGGAAGCTGAGATTGGAAGCTAAATTGATGTGACTCCCGAGCTCATGATGTTTTCAGACATAATGAAACGGCCTGAGAAACAGCCAAGTGGAGAGAGGAACTCTCCCTTCTCTTTTTCGCCTCTTCCTGAGCTGTCCTGTTGGGGTCTGGCCAATGAGGGGAGATGGGAGTGGGGAGTGGGCAGCAGGCAGTGATATGGAAACGCCAGGATGAAAAGATGAACTTCTGTCTACATCTGTGCTTGCTTTGAGGAGCAGCTCAAGCCTGGAGAGAGAGGGTCCAGTGTGACTTCTAAACTAAGAGATCTCCAAGAGGAAAAGGTCAAGGACAAGGATGCAGACTGCTGGCCTTAATCTGACCACAACCTATTTGAGTTTATACCAAACTAAAAAACTTAGTGAGTGAGTGTAAGTGAGTGAGTGTGAGTGAGTGAGTGAAAGTTGCTCAGTCGTGTCTGACTCTTTGCAACTTCATGGATTGTAGCCCACCAGGCTCCTTTGTCCATGGGATTTCTCAGGCAAGAATACCAGAATGGGTTGCTATTCCCTCCTCTAAGGGATCTTCCCAACCCAGGGATTGGACCTGCGTCTCCTGCTTTGCAAGTGGGCTCTTTACTATCGGAGCCACCAGACTTAATCGTAATTTCACCCAGCATTTTACTCACACACAGTGATTACTTATTTAACCTGCCATTACAATTTTGGCAGTGAGGACACCCAGGAGGTCTTTCGCCCTAAATATCCATTGTCCAGGCCCTCACATCCACTGGATATAAATATGATTTGTAGTCTCTGCATGGAATCTTGCTACAGTAAAATGCTATGGAAATTGGCTCCTATGAGGAAAATATCAGTGTCACTAATACTCAGTTGGTTTTCATGCTTATTATGCTTACACGAGCCAACTTGAAGACACTGGATTCACCCTGTAAAAAATGGCCGTGGCCATTTCGTTTTCCTTCTGAATGAATTGCCTTCCATGTTAATGAGTCCCCTTTCTCACTCAGGAGAACACTTCCTGCATCAAATCTCATCGTAATTTCGTCCTGACACCTTACTTGCCATTTGGTGAGAACTTGATTTTTATGTGAAATAAATAAGGAAAAAGACACTCATGTTATTTTCTCTCTTTTATCATCAGGAGCTAATCAGAGTAATTATCTGTTCTTGGATAATTTCAGCCGTGCCATTTCTTTTAGCAAGATGTTATCATAGACAAGCCCATTCCTACATTTTAATGGCTTATAATTATGAAGTGCTTCCTCTGTGCTGGTCATTGTTCTAACTCCCATGTGAAGTCACTCATTTTTAAGAGGGCTACCGCTCGTACAAAGTGTATGTGTAGCAAAACTGGCCTGAGCAAATATATCCCCCTCTAAAGTACAGTGACAAGATGACATTTCTGTGACCTGAACAAAGGAATGTTCCCTAGGAATTGTGTGTGTGTGCTCAGTCATGTCCAACTCTTTGCGACCCCATGAAATATAGCCTGCAGGCTCCCCCGTCCATAGAATTTTCCAGGCAAGAATACTGGAGTGGGTCGCCATTTTCTACTCCAGGGTATTGTCCCAACCCAGGTATCAAACCCTAGTCTCTTGTGTCTCCTGTACTGGCAGGCAGGTTTTTTACCACTGTGCCACCTGGGAATCCCAAATGAATGTTCCCTAGGAAAGCAGGTTTAAATCTTGCCAACTGTGCCAATTTTGTGAAGTAGTAGAGAATTTTAAGAATCTCAGTCCAGCCTGTGTAACTTAAAATGTCTGTTTCCTGGAGGCGTTAGAGAATTTGTGGGGGAGTGTTGGAAAAATATGTGTGTTTCACTGTCTAAATAATTGTAAGTGCCAAAGTAGGTGATGGAAATTTCACCAGTGGACCCAATCCTATGTGCCGACTATGCATTCGTAATATGCATTTTGTTCTTCTGTGCCGTTTGGGAAATTAACAGATGATTGCTTCATTAATTGCATGCTATTTTAATTGGTTTAAAGGGACATTTTTCTTTTTTTGTGGCTTGGAACACCCTGACAGCTCTTATTGTTGCTGCTTCTGAGCGTTTATCCATGGTGATTAACATTAATACTGTTAAAACAGAAAATGCCTGTGAACTTGTGTTCCCAGGCAGTCAGAAAGGGTGAGCTCTGAGGACCGATTCTCTTCTGCAGCCAGTTTCCTGGGAGAGAGAATAGTATAAAGAATAAGGAACTTACTGAATATAGAAGTGACGGAATGCCAGACTGCATGCATTTTCTATTTCTTATATCTTTTAACCCTGAACAACTACCTATGAGGACAGTCGCCATGCGGTGATGGGGAAACTAAGTCCTTTACCCAGCTTACTGAAGCTAGGAAGTCATTAAACGGCAAAGAACGTTCAGACATGTACTCCCTCCTATTCATTTCAGTCTTCATGTCCCTAGGAAAGCACTTGCAGTTTACCCAACAGGCAGCCACACATACAAGTTTATAAATGAACGAATGATGGATGGATGGAGTGAATCAGTTAAGGTGAATGAGTTTCATATCCAGCTGTATCAAATGGCCACAAACTTGGTGGCTTAAAATAACACAGATGTATTGGGTTGGTCAAAATGTTTCTGTAGGATATTACAGAAAACTCAAGCAAACTTTCTGGCCAACCCAATATCATAATTCTGCAGGTCAAAGTCCAATGTGGGCCACCCTAGGAAATATCAGGGGCTTCCCTGATGGCCCAGATGGTAAGAATCTGCCTGCAATGCAGGAGACCCAGGTTGGACCCCTGGGTCAAGAAGATCCCCTGGAGAAGGGAATGACTACCCCCCACCCCCAAGTATTCTTGCCTGGACAATTCCATGGATAGAGGATCCTGGCGGGCTACAGTCATGGGATCGCAAGGAGTCGGAAACAACTGAGTGGCTTAACAAGTTCATTTTCCCTTTTCAGGAAATATCAAGGTGTCAGCTGTAGGGAAGAATCCATTTCCTTGCTTTTTCCAACTTCTTGAAGCTGCTCAGGTTCTTGCCTTATGGCCCCTTTGTTCATCTTCAAAGCTGACTATCTCATCACTTCTACCTCAGCTTCTTTCATCACGTCTCCCTCTGATTCCACTCCTCCTCTGCCTCCCTCTTCCACTTTTAAAGTCCTTGTTATCAATTTCTGTTGTAAGGTGGGCTGATTAAATAGCCTGAATTCCATCTGCAACCTTTACCATGTCACCTGACAGATTCACAGCTTCTGGGATTTAGGGCATGAACATCTTCGGGAGTATCATTGTTTTGTCTACCACAGAAAGCTTCGTTAAAGGTGTGAAATCTATCTTGCCTGTCTCAGTAGAGAAGTAATTTTTTTCTGAACCTGTAAACCATAGTTTGTTTGGTTCCTTGGATATTTAACCATGCACACATCACCTGGGGCATCTCTTTGCATCTTCCTTGCTTTGTAACCTCTAAAGTCCTCTCTGACTGTGCCATATTCAGTAAATACCCATTGAGGAAATGAACGAATGAAATGGATGAGCTTTTGTTTAAAACTAGGTTGATTTGGTCTAAAGGACATGGGAGCTATTTTGATCTAAAATGGTAAAATTTGAGCATTAAAACAAAGAATGGCTGTAATTGATTGCAACCCACCAAATATGTAACAAAACTACAATTTCAGAGTGAATCTAGGCAGAGGTTAGGTTCACCTCAACATTTGGACTCTTAAGACTTCCATAGCCCACACTCAACCCCTTCTGTGTAACTTGAGGGTGGAGCACAGCATTCAGGTCCACTGTGAGTGTAGCGTTGGATGTTCTTCTGTGGGTGCCCTTGTTTCAGGTCATATTGCAGCCTACAGCTATCTGGGAGGTATCTCCCCATGTCACACAGCACCGGTGCAAGGAGATTCAGTCCACATCAGGCAAGTGTGGGAGCCTTCTTAGCTTAAATGCTTCATACCCCACAGTTGCCAGCATCTTCTGTAAGAACTCATGTGCATAGCTTCCAGCGTTCCACAAGGGACATGTACAGGTCCAAGAATGACCTTATTCTGGAAAATTCAGAGGATGCTTCCCTATTCAGAATATATGGTTCATTTACAAATCCTCCCATCCAGATGTAACTTACCAATCAGGCATTATTTTTATAGTAAGCCATGTTGCCCTGCTGAGGTTTTCAGGTAAAAGTTAGCCAAAGCTCAGGTTCTCAGGGAGTTGGGAAAAGTTTTGTTAATCTTTTGCTCTAGTGCCAAAACAAACAAGCAAACAAACCAATGAACGGACTCCCTACTCATTTGTCAGCATTGGAGGTTGCTATGACACCAACTCTTTAATTAGTAAAGACTCAAACATCTATCCTAATTATGAGCTTTATGTCAGAGTAACCACATTGTTAAGCAAAGTCCTTCTTTTTGAAGAATTACAGCTTAAAAGATATAGATGAAACAATAAAATTAGAAACTGATTTTTTTTTCCAACCCCTAATGGTATCATCAGAGAAGGCAATGGCAACCCACTCCAGTAGTCTTGCCTGGAAAATCCCGTGGATGGAGGAGCCTGGTAGGCTGCAGTCCATGGGGTCGTGAGGAGTCAGACACAACTAAGCGACTTCACTTTTACTTTTCACTTTCATGCATTGGAGAAGGAAATGGCAACCCACTCCAGTGTTCCTGGTGGGCTGCCATCTATGGGGTCGCACAGAGTCAGACACGACTGAAGCGACTTAGCAGCAATGGTATCATGGATCTAGCTAATAATTACAATGCATACTGAAACCATTAGGTGAAAGATTAATAGGGAATTTTCTGATACAGGGGTCTTGCTGGCACCACTTGAACCTGTGATCCATCTTTGTATTTTGTCGAGTCATACACCCATAGTATGACTCTACAGGAAACGCATGTTACCACCACTAATGGTACATTTTCTAAAACAAATTGAATTTGACTCTAATCAAGACCTTAGATCTAAGTAGTAATTTGTGGGAAAACAGAGGATAGAAGAACCACGACACCCTTGGAAGCGATCAGTCAATTCCAGAATGTTGGAGATTCTGCAGGATGAGTAAACTGGTTTTCCCAACAAATTAGTGGCATGCAAAGAAAAATGGAAGGGCAGAATGATATAGGCTAAAGTGGACTTAGTCAACATTGTGGGATTTTGTTTGGTTCTTGAATTAAACTTTCCACTGTAAAAATTATTTTGGGACACTTGAGGTAGTTTGAATAGTGACTGATACTAATTATTGGAATTATTATTAACATTTCAAATATGATAGGATTAAATGATATTTAATATGATAATGATATCAAGATTTGGTAAAACTGATATACATAAACATATATATATATACATATATGGACATACATATGCAATTAAGTGTATATATATATATACATATGCATTCACTTTTGTGTGTGTGTATTTATACACTGTGTGTGTGCTTAGTCATCTCCGATTCTTTGCAACCCCATGGACTGTAGCCCATCAGGCTCCTCTGTCTGTAGAACTTTGCAGAACTGAAGTGGGTTGCCATTTCCTCTTCCACAGGGTCTTCCAGAACCAAGGACTAAACCCATGTCTCCTATGTCTTCTGCGTTGGCAGGCAAATTCTTTACCACTGTGCCACCTGGGAAGCCCGTATATATGTATACACACACATATATGTTCTATATACATATATTCCTAATAGTTAACGATACATACTGAGGAAATTCAAATGAGATATCCTGGATTTGCTTTTAAATGCTCAGACTTTGAGGAGAGTAGCTAAAACATGATTGGTAAATATTGACAATTTTTGAAGCTGAATAATAATTACATTGGGAGTCCTACTATTCTACTTTTAAATGCTTAAAAAATATCCATAGTAAAGTTTTCTTAAACTCATAGTTCACAGTCAGATGCCATTTTCTATCAAATTGGTAAAAATGTTTAATTAGAGGGACAGGTGAAATAAAGGCCCTACTGCATTGATGGGGAGCTTTTCTGGAAAGCAGTTTTAGCATGATGTCCCAGCAAGCTTAAAAATCATCACATCTGAACCACATTTGATATTCTTTGTGGAAATAATACTGAAGAGATCATTGTGAACATCAAAAACTCTTTACAAAGTATGTTTACTTGAGATTATTTTAGATTTTGAATTTTGCAAGTAACCCAAATATGCACCAACTAGAAGAATGATTCACTGAATCATGGTACTCTGCATCGTGAGATATTTTTCAGTCATAAAAGAAACTTTTACAGTTTTTAAATACCATTTGAAGATGCCTGCTAGAGCAGTAATTGAAAAAAGGACAAAACTATAGCTGGATCTATGTAACTAAGGTATGTGCAGAGAAAGAAAACTGGAAGCAAATACAACAAAATGTTTTCATTGGTTCTGATTGGGTGGTAGGCCTACAGTCAATGAAGTCTTTTTTGTGTGTTTTTTTTTATTTTCCAGATTTTACTATTGTGAACATAAATTAATTTTGGCCTTTGTATCTTTTAATAGTTTCATAGAGATATAGCCAAGATACCATAAAACACCCACATTGAAGACAGTCTGATGAATATGTGTGTCTTTAGTTGTTGCAATCAAGTTTCACAATCTGAGACCCTGTGAAGGATCTCACAAATATTTCTTGAGTAGACTTCATTTTTAGAGCAATTTTAGATTTACATAAAAACTGAGAAAATAGTACAGAGAGTTTGTACATACCCTGTACTCAGATTCCCCTGTTATTAAAATCTTCCATTCCTATGGTGCCTTTGTTAAAAATAATGACCCAGTACTGTTACTTTATTATTAATTAAGCTCTATTTAGATTTCCCTAGTTTTTAATGTCCTTTTTAGTTTCAGGATTCCATACAGGATACCATGTTACATTTAGTTGGCACATCTATAAATTAATTTTTAATTAGAAAAAAGTAAATTTTAATTTTAAAATCCTCCAAATATTTAACCATTTTCTCTTAGTCTTGTTGATGTTATTGATTTATGGCTTGTTGAGAAAAACTATGTCTTATATCAGTTATATTCCATGTTGTTTCCTACATGGTTAGAATTTTATTTAATAATATTCTGCTACTTTACTCACTGTCCTTTTGTAACTGGTTAGAGTGGAAGAGGAGAAAAAGAGAGAAAAGAAAAAAAGAAAGACCTTGCCCACAAATAATTGAAAACCTCAGCGCTCTGAGGGGTCTTTGGTTTCTGTTGCATTTTATGTAATGGAATTCTCTTGACTTCTGTTTCCCAGGTTGGAAATTGCAACTCTGAATCGGGCAGACTCAGATCTGGAAGCTTGTCGAACTCAAATCAGCAAAGATATCATTGCCCTTCTGCTGAAAAATCTGACTGGCAGTGGCCAGCTCTCCCCTCAGGTGGAGGGGAGGATGGGCGCTGTGTTCAAAAAGCAGTTTCTGTTGCTGGAGAAAGAAATACAAGAGGAGTATGATCGGAAGATGGTGGCTCTGACGGCTGAGTGTGACCTGGAAACAAGAAAGAAGACAGAAAGCCAGTACCAGAGGGAGATGGCAGCCACAGAGGAAGCAGAAGAGGTGCTGAAACGTGCTAGTGAGAGGGTAAGGCGGCTTGCAAAGGGAGCCTTTCTTTTGCCTCCGCCCTTCCTCTTAGTGGTTCATCATTTACCCATCCATCCGTCTGTCCCATCTACTCATTCATCCTTCCCTTTATTCACTCACAGCTCATCCATGCTTCTGTCCATCCAACTCCCAACCCATCCATCCATCCACCTACCACCGTTCTACTTGTCCCTTTACACATCCATCCACCCACCCATTTATCCATTTATCTACCTGCCAGTCTTCCATCCACCTGTCCATCTACAGATCCACCCATCCATCCGTCCATCCACCCAGAGTTCATTTAGAAACCTTTTACTGATCACTGCTGTCTAGGCAGTGAAGGTGCAGAGAACACTGAGGCATGGTTCTTGCGTTTGAGAAGTTCATAGTCTAATGAAAGATCCTCACGTATAGCAAGTATGACTTCATTCAGCTGTGCTATAACAGAGGCATGCTCAAGGGCAGTGGAAGGTCATGGGGTGAGTAGAAAGGCTTCGTTCAGGGAGAGCATGGCTCAGGAGGCTGTGATGTCGGCACACGTGTGTCCGTCTGGATCGCACTGTACTGGGTCATGGTCCTCTCCAGCACGGGCTCTGGAACCAGACGAGCCTGGACTCTCCTCTGGTCCTGAAGTCCCTGATAAGCTTCGGAAAGTCTGTAAATCAAGACCCAGGGCACTGGCCTCTCCGAGTGGCTGGGAAAAGTAATGCAGGAAAGGAGTCCCCAGGCCTGGGCTATAGCAGGCTCTCCTGCACAGTGCGGGGTCTGGGAGTTCTGATCCGTCAGCCTTCCCAGGGCCGGCCTCTGCTGATCAGAGACCGACTCTCATTTTTTTAGAGAGTGTCAGTTGCTATCTTGAAAGGAATCGTGCCAGAGTGTTTTTTTCCCAAGTGTACCAAATCCATCCTGATTTCTTCCTTCCTTCATGAAAGAGATGGCTGGTTGGCTCCGGTGACTTGAGCCCACATATCCTGATCCATCGGGGGTGTATAACATCTACTTAGGAACAAGCTTCTTGACTCCTAACGTCCATTCCCCAGACTGTGCACAGAATTCCCTCGGAGTGAGTAGAGCTCCTGAGGTGATGCCTCCTGGCTCTCACATGGTCACCTGTGGTCAGGCTGTGGACCGGGCAGTAAAGCAGAGACGAGTGATTTATGCTGTCTCGCTCCCACCCACTCCCCTGCAACTGGGGTCCCTTCACCTCAACACCCATCTCATTTTAGGGATGAGAAAATAAGTGTGACTTATCTTCTGTTTGGCTCCTGTATGAACTTCCTGCAGCTGCTGTAACAAATGACCACAGACATAGCAGCTTAAAACAACAGAAATTCATTCTCTCACAGTTCTGGAGGCCAGAAGTCCAAAATCACGGTGTCAGCTGGATGTGCCCCCACTGAAATCTCTTGGGGAGAAATCCCCCCACCCCCGCCTCCTCCAGCTTCTGGTGGCTCCAGGCATTCCTCAGCCTGTGGCCGCAGCCCTCCAGTCTTCACATGGCTCCTTGACGCTGTCATCTTCTCTTCTACCTCTTATAAGGACACTCATCTTTTGATATAGAACCCACCCAAATAATCTAGGATGACCTCATGAGATCCTTAAGTACATCTGCAAAGACCCTGCTTGCAAAGAAGATCCCATTCATCAGGTGCTGGAGTGAGAAGGTGGATGTATCTTTTTGAGGAGGGGGCACTGTTTAGCTCACCATGGCTCCCCTAGCTGACCGCACTCTCTGATTTCCATCCATGACTTTACAGGTCAGGACCATGTTTCCTTGAGCTCAGCACTTAAAAAGAATGCATTAAACACAGTTAGTGATTCAGTCCCAAACAGCCTCATTTTCTCTCTCTTATTTCCTAAATTTGTTCTAATATTTTTTCTCATAAAAATAATATGCATTTAGTAAGGAAGGCTTGAGAAGGACTAGAATGCAGAGGTCAGCAAGCTGGGACCTAGGAGTCCAATCCTGCCTGGCATTTTTCTGTCTGACCCTTGAGAATGGTTTCTTCATTTTTAAAGAATTACAAAAAATAACAAAACAAAACAAAAAAGAATATGTGACAGAGACCCAATGGGTCCTGCAAAGCCTAAAATATTTATCTTGTTCTTAACTGAAAGCTTGCCATCTCCAGCTCCACAGCATTAAAAGAACTACCCCCCTCCAAAAAAAAAAAAGAAATTGAAACCCATCTGACCACTCAACAGCAGACCAACATTCGTCCAGCCTGTTTGTTGAGTTCTGCTATGTCTCAGCCTGGAGACATAGCTATGCTAAAGGGCCCCCACTCCTGTCCTAGGATTTCAGTATAAGCCTTTTGCTTTAAATATATATATATATATTTTTTTACAAAGTGAGGTTTATGCAGTTCATTAACGGTATATCATGCTTGTTTCTACTCACCGTCACAGTACAGTTCCTGATTTCATGAAACGCTCTCACACTTATTTAGCATTCACTATGGGCCAAGAATTGTTCTAAGCTCATCATGTGGACCTTCACTTCAAACATTCACACTCACTCAGGGAGGCAGGATCCCATGTTCATAGGTAAGGAATCAGATGGAGAGAAGGTCACCTGCCCTAAGATATGTGGGTGGACCAAGACTCACGCAGGCAGGTCGTACCAGTGACTGCACCTCACGGCCACCCAGGGCGATGCAGTTTTAAATGCTGGCTCATTATTTACACTGGCTGTTGGGGGCATGGAGAAGGGGTGACACACAGTGTCCTCCTGCTCCATCCAAGCAGGGGCCAGGGTAGGGGACCATCCCTCTGGATCCTCCAGCCACCTTGCCCAGAGACCAGTCTCTTTATTTAAACTAATCTGCTTCCAAAAATACCATCCGAACGGCAAAAGGTTTCAGAGCTATTTGCCTTTCAGTCTGTGCAAACCATTCTATCTTAGAAAACTATTGATGACCTTGTACTTATCTGTTCATTGATTATAGTCATCTTTAAATAAAAATGCACGAAAATATGTTGGTCATATTATTCCTCCAAAAATTAGCTTTAAAAAACACGAAATGGGCAGTATCAGTTCTCTTGAGTAAAGTTTAGTAATTCCAAAAACTTCCCTGGTGGCTAAGATGGTAAAGCGTCTGCCTGCATTGCGGGAGACCTGGGTTTGAGCCCTGGGTCAGGAAGATCCCCTGGAGAAGGAAATGGCAACCCACTCCAGTACTCTTGCCTGGGAAATTCCATGGATGGAGGAGTCTGGTGGGCTACAGTCCATGGGGCCACAGAGTCAGACACGACTGAGCAACTTCACTTTAGGAATTCCAGTAATTAGTATAGCAGTGAATTCTGTTCACATTGAAAGACCTGTGTAATCCCAAACAGTTTTCAAAGCATTTCTCCAGGGAGAGGCTCTTGGGAGGTCAGTGCTGACTCTGGACTCTGAGTGCAGGTGGCTTAGGTTTAGATCTCACTTTGTTTCTCCAGGTGCCTTGTTCAGGCTCCTTGGGTCTTGGTTTCCCCATCCTTAAACTGGGGGTAATAATGATACCTGTCTTATAGAACAGTTAATATTAATACTTGTGTAGGACTTAGACCAGAACTTGGCACTGTCGGCTCTGTTCTATACAGTGTTTATCATGTTTCATTATTTCATGTAACTTTAAAGAAGCCCATAGCATAAAACAGTCAGCCTATGAAATCTTTTCAATTTGAGCTGGGGAAACAGAAGCCCAGAGAGGAAGTGACTTGCCCAGCTTCCTGCAAGCAGCCACTGGCCATTCAGGGTATGTGCTATGTACAAGAACTCTTCGAAATCTGCCAGCTTCCCAGCTGCTCGGAGAAGAGGCGGCGCCAGCACCTCCTACCCTGAGCTGCCCGAGGTTTCCTAACTCCTCTATGTGTGTCCTAAAGGGAAAAATACCTTACGTGCAAGAACTCTTGTACTGTAACCACCTCTGGTGGGATTACTTCTATAAAACATTTTTACAATTTGCACAGCCTGCTATATTGAGTACAGTGAGTGTCATTTGGTACAGTCATAATTTCTGGACATGATTTCACACTTTTGATGGCATAGTTCAGTTCAGTCACTCAGTCGTGTCTGACTCTCTGTGACCCCATGGACTACAGCACTCCAGGCTTCCCTGTCCAGCACCAACTCCCAGAGCTTGCTCAAACTCATGTCCATCGAGTCGGTGATACCATCCAACCATCTCATCCTCTGTCGTCCCCTTCTTCTCTTGCCTTCAATCTTTCACAGCAACAGGGTCTTTTCCAATGAGTCAGTTCTTTGCATCAGGTGGCCAAAGTATTGGAGCTTCAGCTTCAACATCAGTCCTTCCAATGAATATTCAGGACTGATCTCCTTTAGGATGGACTGGTTGGATCTCCTTGCAATCTAAGAGACTCCCCAGAGTCTTCTCCAACACCACAGGTCAAAAGCATCAGTTCTTCAGTGCTCAGCTTTCTTTATGGCCCAACTCTCACATCCATACATGACTACTGGAAAAACCATAGCCTTGACTAGATGGACCTTTGTCAGTAAAGTCTCTGCCTTTTAATATGTTGTCTAGGTTGGTCATAGCTTTTCTTCCAAGGAGCAAGCGTCTGTTAATTTCATGGCTGCAGTCACCATCTGCAGTGATTTTGGAGCCCAAGAAAATAGTCTGTCACTGTTTTCATTGTTTTCCCATTTTTATGGTGTGAAGTTAGCCTGAATAGCAGTTGCCAAAATAGCCTGTAATTCTTGCAACAGGGTTAAAGTGCCCTGTCCTGGCCCATGCCCTCAAATCCCTCCATACCGGTTGCTTTTTCACGCATTTGAAGTCAAAGGAGAAACATGCCTCATTTCTCTGAGAAGTCTATTTTAGTGGAAAGTTCAGTAGGGAGTTGGGGTGAATGACCATTATATTAATGTATCTTTAAAAATGCATATTTGTTACCAATTTTTAAAATACAAAATTTTGGATGAAAACCCAGACTTTCAGCTTCTCTTTAAAAAAAATGGGAAGATGTGGCCACACCGAATTCACAGTGCTTCAGAGCCTCCCTTGGTGGGCTGAAAAGTGGCTGGCCCTGTAGGCAGGGCTTTCTGTCTCCATTTTGCCCCACTCCCCACCACTCTCTAGTGCATCCCATGTCAGGCCACTTCACACGACTTCTGGTTCGCAGGCCTGGGAAGGGGTGTCCTTTGCTTTGGAGTTTAGTCTCTCCTCTGTGCAACAGGAGGACTGAACTGGAGCAGGGGATAAACACATTTCTGTGGATCTGTAGACCCCCTTAGGAGGGCAGTATGCATATAAATGGAAGATTACCATTACTTCAGGGCGTGTTCCACTCTGACAAACACGTCACTGCCTCATGCCTTATTCTTCTGCAGAAATGCTGCAGATTCTATACCACTGAGCCACCTGGGGAGCCCCACTATTATAAATAAGCACAGATAATCATCTTTTAGGATTTGCGTGTGTGTGTACTTTTGGTCCTGGCTGTGAGAAGTTTAATGGATTTCATCCCATGTTTCATTCTTATTAATTAAAATTAATGAAGGCTTGTTGAATTCCACACAGTCAGAAAAAGAAGGTCACTTTGATGGTTGAATGGACCCTCTTAGGCACCACCTACTCCCCTGAGATGCTCTTAGGCAGAACGTCCCTGTGATGCCCAGAGTCAGGGCCCAGTACCCTCGTGGTGGCTTGCATTCTCTAACACAGATCGAGTTAGCTGTCAATAGTCACTCTCTCCAGAAGAGTGACTAGGGAAAGTCTCATCCAGCCCTGTGTACACCGCCAGTTTCTAAAGAGGATCGTGACGTTTTCTGGCCTCCGAGGCCAACCACTAGACGTTGGACCGGCTCCAGGACATGTGGCCGAGGGGACAAGAACGGAAGCCCTCTGGGTGCTGGTGTTGTGGTTGCTGCTCTTCACATGTGCCAGGATCGCTGGGATGGTCCAGTGCCAGCTGCTGGGCCCAAATAGATAACACTCCTCTTTCTAAGCCATGGTCTGAGCACGTTGAAAAGTCAGTCAGAGAAGCTAAAATGGGTGTGTCTCTGTGATAGGCTTTTGTGAGCAATTGGAGGTGGAGGTGGGTACGTCTGTGATGTGGGGGATTGAGAGATGGGGATTCTGGTCACTGAGAACAGAAGTTGCAGAGCACATGATCCTCTTGTTCACCTGGAGGAGGTGGAGCCCACTCCCTCTCTGTCATCACCCCTCTGCCCTCCCTGGGTCTCTGCTCAGCCTGGCCATAGCTGCCATCCCACGCCCTCTCGACCTTGACCTCTGAGACTGCTGTGCCCTCTACCTCCCAAACACATACACCTTCCCCTGACACGCTCACCAATGCGTCACCCTGTCCCATGCCTCGGACTCTAAACGTTTGGCTTTGACACCTCTCCTCCTCTCCCGAGTGCTGGCAGGAACTGGGGGACGAGGCTTCACTTGTGTTTCCTGAGCTTTCATGTAAAGTGTGTTTATTTACCAGATCGCCACGCCTTTAGCAACTTAAAATGATGCTTACTTTCTCAGAGTTTCCGTGGTCCGGAGTCTGGATGCAGTGTAACTGGGTCCTCTGTGCTGGTGGTTGTGGGGGGTGGGGGGGTGGTCTCACAAGCTGGGCAGCGTGGTCTTAGCAGGACTGCCTTGGCTCCCCTGGAGCTCAGGGCCCCGGTCCCAGCTCAGCCCAGTAGTTGGCAGAGTTCACTTCCTTATGGTTGTAGGACTGAGGCCCTCGGCTCCTGTAGGCATCCCTTCCCAGTAGACAGTTCACACATTTGACTCACTTCCTCCAAGCCAGGAGGAGAGGAGCTCCCTTCTCAGGAAGATCCAGTCCCTCTTTTCAGGCCTCTCCATATTATAAGTCAGGTCCACCCAGAATAACCTCCCTTTTGATTAACTCAGAGTCAGCTGATTAGGGACCTTAATTACATCATCAAGACCTCTTCAGCTTTTCCACAGAATAATCTGATCGTGGGAGTGACAGTCCTGTCATCTTCAAAGTTTATGTCCCCTGAAAAGGAGGAGATTCATGTGATATCTGTACCAGGGGCCAGGGACCTTGGGGTCGTCTTAGAATCCTGCCCCTGCAGGTGGGATTACTAACACGCCCTCCTGCAGCATGAGTCTCTGAGATGCTGGGAGTGCAGATGCATCAGGAACTCAGTGAAAGTGTGTCCCCTGCCTCCTCTCTGGACCATGGAAAGTGCAGGCATCCCAGAAGCCGCTTCTTACCTCTTTGCCTCCCTTTAACACAAGTGATCTCAGCTTGGGCCTGATCACTGGTATTTTTCTCTTCGACTAAGTTAAGAATGAAAGATGATGGAGATAAGCTTGAGAGGCCTAACAGCACAGTCCACTGGTGTTTGCATTTTGCGGGCTATTTTCAGGCAGTTTGATTTGAAGATTTGCACCCTTATGAATTTTCTTCTTTGAGATGGTTCTGTGTATGTGTGTATACATGTGTGTGTTCCATGTGCGTGTGCACATGTGCTTGCATGTGCATGTGCACACTGTGTGTAAGTGTATTGCTCTGTGCATATGTGCGTGCCTGTATCTTTGTGCATGTATGCACTGCTGCTGTGTGCATTTATATGCACTGTGTGTGTGTGCATGTATGTGTTTGCTGGCACATGCATATGTGCTGTGTGTATGTGTGCATACATGTGCATGCATGCGTGTGTTTCTTTGTGTATATGCATGTGCATTATTGCTATGTGCATTTATGTGCAGTGTTCATGTGTGTGTTGATGGTGCATGTGTGTGTCCTGTGTGTACATGTGTATTGTGTGTGTGTCTGTATGGGTGTGCATGTATATGCATTATTTCTGGGTGTGTTTATGTGCCCTATGCATGTATATATGTGCATGTGTGTGTGGTGCTGCATGTATATGTGCTGTGTGTACATGTGTGCATGTGTACGTAACTTTACACATGTGTGTGTTTGCTATGTGCGTCAGTGTCCAATGTGCATATGTATGCTGATGGTGCATACATGTGTCCTGTGTGTACATGCGTGTGCATGCATATGCGTTATTGCCAGGTGCATTTCACATGTGTGTTGGTACATGCATGTGTGCTGTGTGTACACATTTGCACACACACATGCGTGTGTGCTTGCACATTGCATGTGTGTGCCTGCACACACCTGGCTGGTGTGTCACCTCCCACGCACTCCCTCTCTCCTCCACAGCCCGCCTTCGAGTGCAGCAGCCTCCTGCGGACCCTCCACGGCCTGGAGCAGGAGCACCTGAGGAGGTCGCTCGCTCTACAGCAGGAGGAGGACTTTGCCAAGGCCCACAGGCAGCTGGCCATTTTCCAGAGGAACGAACTGCACAATATCTTTTTTACCCAGATAAAAAGTGCTATTTTCAAAGGAGAACTGAAGCCAGAGGCAGCAAAAATGCTGCTGCAAGATTACTCTAAAATACAGGTAATGCCTCCAGTGAGGCTCCCCTGATGGAGGAGTCATTTTCCTGAATTCTTTCACTAAATGTCTCCTCTCCCCGAGTTAAGTCCTGCCTCTTCTTTTGTGCTGGATTCCAGTGAACTAACCCTGTCTTCCTTGCCCGTCTTGATATAGAGGGTGGCTTTCCAGTAAGCAGGGCAAATGGTGGCTTGAAGTATAAGCCCTGGACTCAGACTCATCTGGACTTGAATTCAGGTTTCACGACCTGTCAGCAAAGCAAATTGCCTAGTGTCTCTGAGTCTCAGTTGCCTTATCTGTAAAATGGAACTAATAGTCCCCATACTAAACACAGCATGATGCAGATTTAATCTAATTCACAGAAAGCCAGTGCTTGGCACAATATATGTTTAATGTATATAGCAGTTTAAAATAGAAATGTGTAAGTGCATATATGTGTGTGTGTGTGCACATGTATGATGATGTGTGCCTAGGGCTTATGATCTCTGTCTTCATAGACTTGGGTGAATTTATGGGCATTTGTGCATGGAAGCTTGAGTATCATTAATACAGACAGAATGAATTCCTAGATGACTGTGCAGATACTGGATTGGCCAAAAAGTTCATCTGGGTTTTTCTGTAACATTTTAAGCCAAACGAATGTTTTGGCCAACCTATAGTTTATATGAGACTGTCACTATTTTTAGGAGGCCTGCCTAGGGTCTTTTACCTGTGCCTGTATGTGTGTGCTCCGTAGCTCAGTCTTGTCTGACTCTTTGTGACCCCCTGGACTGCAGCCCGCCAGGCTCCTCTGTCCATGGAGATTCTCCAGGCAAGAATATTGGAGTGGGTCGTCATGCCCTCCTCCAGGGGGATCTTTCCAACCCAGGGATGGAACCCAGGTCTCCCGTGCTGCGGGGGGATTCTTTACTGTCTGAGCCACCAGGGAAGCCCCTGCATACACAGAATGAACTCACTGGTGTGCAGTAACGCACCAGAGTTCTGCTCCTGACTCAGGCCCCATGAGTAAGGGTTGTGACAGAGCAGAGCCACCACAGGAGGAGACCCAGTGGCCCACGTGAGCCTTCTGGGAAGAGAAGACCCTTCTCTGAAGGTACTGAGCATGAAGAGAACTAGCCAGCCTCTCCTTTCTCCTCTTGGTTTTCCCCACTGAAACTTTAGGAGCGTAAAGAAACTCCTGGGTAGGTATTCAGACCCTAGAGCACCCCTTAGGGATGAACAGACTCTGCTGTCGGTTTACTTACCCCTCAGGATGAGCTGGGTCTGACTCTCTGTGTCGGGAAGAACACATGTCATTGTTCATACGACTGGGGGCAGAAAAGTAACAGCTGTGGCGACAGTACCACGGCGCAGACACGTCAGTATCTGAGGACCCCGACTCTGATCTTCCCAGTGTCAAGGCTCAGGTCAACTGCCTCACGGGATCTGGCTCTGTGGAGGACGGGAGTATCATCTCAGTGTTCCCGCTGTGTTGATTGTGCTGCCGGGAACTCTTAGGGAGAAGCTGGCCTTCGGACACACCCCACTGACCATTCCACTCCTCACTGTCTGGAGAGTGCAAATCCTCAGGTGTCGGACCTGGAAAGATTATAGCTTTTGTGTGGAAAGGGGACTGTCCAAGGCCTCGCATGTTTCTTTTGGAAGAAGACCTTGAACCTCCCAGTAATCCATTGCATGGATAGTATTTCGCCAGGTGGAAAAGAGACAGCAGAGCCAGTCAGTGGGATAATACACTAAGGCTGATGTTTTAATTACTGCAGGTCTCATTTCTGCTGGTTGGATTACTGTGCTACTGGTTGAGGCTGGGTTTGCGAGACAGCCTCTACTGAGCTAGAGCACAGGCCTGGGAATTAGATGGCTGAGGTTCAGAACCTTGCTCAGTCATTTACCAGCTGTGTGATGTAGACTCAGTTTCCTCATCTGTGAAATGGGAATAATAGGATTCTCTCACTGGATTAAGTTAGAAAAGATGAGAAACACTCTGGGTCCAGTGCCAGGCCCAGAAAAAGCACCCAGTGTGTTCTAGGCTATTATTACTCTCGTGTCCTTGCTTGGGTATTTAAGCGTTTTGTAAATTCTAAGAATTTGTTGCTACTCTGTGACCAGACTCATGTCATGTCCTCACTGAATGTGGGGGTTCTGGGGTCAGAGCCAGTGGTGATTTATCCCAGAACTTCAGCACCTGACATGATGCTGTGTTTGGGGAACTTCAGAGGTGTGTTTGGGGAACTTGAGAGGTATGACCACATGTGGGTGAAGGACACTTGAGTGAAATGTACATTCCATTTCTAAGGCAGTTAAATTGTTTTGATAAGACTTTACCATCTGGGTCTTGAATGCACTTTTCAGAGCCCTTTATTTTTTTAATGATTTATCTTTTAAATGTATTTTTAATTGGAGGATAGTTATTTTACAGTATTGTATTAGCTTCTGCTATACAGCAATTAGCTGTAAGTGTGTATATATATATATACATATATATACATATATATATATATATATATATACACATATATATATATATATATATATACTCCCCTCCCTCTTGAGCCTCCTTCCCACCCCTCCCATTCCTCCCCTCTAGGTTATCACAGAACACCAGGTTGAGCTCCCTGAGCTATACAGCAGTTTCCCTTTTCTGTTAGTATGTACTTTTCTCTAAGCCTTTGTTCAGGGCTGGGACATTTAAGGTATTCATCTCGGGGCTTCTATTCCTATGTATTTTCTTCAGAAAGGAAATGTAATATTTTAAACAACTAGAAAGAATTTTCTCTAAATTTTAATTAGGCATGTTTTCCTGATTTTTTTTTAAACAGGAGAGTGTTGAAGAGTTAATGGACTTTTTCCAGGCTAGTAAGAGATATCATCTCAGTAAAAGATTTGGCCACAGAGAGTACCTGGTCCAGAATATCCAGTCATCAGAGACCCGTGTTCAAGGCCTGCTGAGCACTGCATCTGCTCAGCTAACCCTCCTCATCCAGAAACATGAGAGGTAAGACTCCTGAACCACCCCAGGTAATGCAGATAAACAGCCTTCCCCCAGCATTCCTCATAGAGACCATCTGCTGCTGCTGCTGCTAAGTCGCTTGAGTCGTTCTGACCCTTTCTGACCCCTTGGACTGTAGCCTGCCAGGCTCCTCTGTCCATAGAATTCTCCCCACAAGAGTACTGGAGTGGGATGCCATGCCCCCCTCCAGGGGATCTTCCCGACCCACGGATGAAACCCACATCTCTTGAATCTCCTGCATTAGTAGGCAGGTTCCTAACCACTGACACCTCCTGGGAAGCCCCAGAGACCACATGCTTCTGTTCATTCATCGAATGCACGGGCTACTCAACTTGTTTCTTAAGAATTCTCTAGTTAGAAGAATCCTTCGCATGATGAATTTTTTAAATATAGTCAATAGTTAAGACAACTTTACAATGAACCAACATGTTCCCATCATCAACTTCAGTAGGTACCAACTTGTGACCAGTCTTGATGTAGCTATTCATCCTAACTCTGAGTCATTTTAAAGCAGATCCCCAGCATTTCATTGAGGCATCAATGGTGGAAGCTTAGAGGAACTGCGTGGCAAGGACAGCCTGCTTCTCCTTGAGCTCTAGCACACTGCTGGCTCTTGTGTTCACCTTTGTTTTTGGGTTTTTTTTTAAACTGAATTATAGTTGATGCAAAGTGTTAGTTTTAGGTGTACAACACACTAATTCAGTTATACATATAAATGTGTGTATGTGCATGTATATATATATATATATATATTCTTTTTCAGAATCTTTTTTATAAGTTATTACAAAATAATGAATATAGTTCCCTGTGTTACACAGTAGGTCCTTGTTGGTTATTTATTCTATATATGGTGGTATGTATATGTTAACCCTAACTTCCTAATTTATCCCTCCTCTCCTCCCCACTTTGGTAATCATAACTTTATTTTCTATATCTGTGAGGCTTTTTGTTTTTGTAAATAAGTCCATTTGTATCTTTTTTTTTTTTTTAGATTCCACATGTAAGCACTGTCATATGATATTTGTCTTTCTCTGATTACTTCACTTAGTATGCTAATCTCTAGCTAAAGCTTTGTTTCTGCAAATGGCATTATCTGCATTATTTCCTTCTGTTTATGGCTGAGTAATATTCCATTGTGTATATGTATATATATATACCTCATCTTCTTTATCCATTCATCTGTCAATGGACATTTAGGTTGCCTCCATGTCTTGACCTTTAGAATTAAGTATATACACACAGATGCTTATCTTGGATTCTGGGTATTTTTTCTCAGCAACATTGGGGTACAATGAAGCCAGGTAAATGGTGTTAATCACTGTAGCTTCTAGCCCCTCAACAGCATTTCTTTTCAGTTAGTCTTTGAGACTCATGATTGTCAACAATGAAATTTATATTTTGTAGGTTACAAGCTCTAAAATGAATAGGGACATGATAATAAGGTTGATTTTCTTAGGACAACCATGGTTTTATGCTTGGTTCTACTATCTAGCTAATTGTGTTAGAACTTTACAGCTCTCTTACCCTTTTTAATGAGGATTCTGTTAAGTGCAAATTATATGAACACTTCCCACCTAAAGATGCTAATGAATTTGTCGCTGCAGTTGACTTGACATTCCTGATTCATTTTCACTCTAGTGAAAGAAGTAGCTCCTTGCCTTGAACGGAAGCACCAGACAGCTGGTTGTACTGTTGGGAGCAGTTTCCAGGGAAGTATATTACCTCTGATTTTTAAGTCCTATTTTAGTAGGTTGGCAGAGACATATTTCTGAAATGTGTATCTACCATTCACTCAGGAAGCTTCCATGGAGAATTTATAGTGTGCCAAGCAGGGGCCTCGACCAGGGATGCAAACAGACTGGGAACAGTAGTGGTAATATTGGCAGCAACTGGAAAAACAGTTCCAGTAAGATATGTTTGAGGAATTGGCTTACATGACTTGGAGGCTGAGAAGTCCTAGGATCTCCATCTGTAAGCTGGAGGCACAGAAAAGCCAGTGGTATAATTCAGCCAAAGGCCTGAGAACCGGTGGAATCCCAGTCTTAGAGAAGGAGATGAGATGAGATGTCCCAGTTCAACAGCAAGGCAGGAAAAAAAGGGGAGAATTCCTTATTCCTCCACTTTTTATTCTATTCAGACCCTCAGTGGACTGGGTGGTGCCCACCCACATTGGGGAGAGTCAATCTGCTTTACTGAGCCCACCCATTCAATGCTAATCTCACAAGAAAACGCCCTCACAGAGTCACTTGAACATGATCTTTAACGTGGGCACCCTGGCCAATCTACCTGATACACAGAATTAACCCTCACACTGAGCTTTCCCTGATTTACCTCTTGGACTTGGCTTGTGCCATTCATGTCACCAGGAGGTCCTAGTCCATCCTTTTTCTCCTGGAAGATTCTGTTTGTTCCACTGTGGTCCTCTTGAATGTTACATTCTCCAAAAACTCTTCCCCAATTTCTGCCCTAACAGGTGATATCTTTTGTTATGTTGAGCTTCCTCTACATGTCTCTAAAAAAGATATCTTTCCCTTCTTGCATTTTAGTAATATCTTAGCTGCCCCTTCTGATGGTAGAAATTTCTCTGATTCAAACCAAACTAATATGGAGAAAAACATTCATCCACAGCACATTCAAGCTACAGATGAGTTTGGACAGTGTCTTAACTAACTCTGCATCTTTTTCATCTAGAGCAGGCTACTTGGATGAAGATCAGATGCAAGTACTCTTGGAGCGGGCTCAAACAGAAGTCTTTTCTATAAAACAGAAGTTGGACAATGACTTAAAGCAGGAAAAGAAAAAACTCCACCAAAAACTAATAATTAAGAGAAGACGAGAGATGCTGCAAAAGGTATACAAGGAATTATGACATTTAGTTTTTGCATAATTATTGTGAACACCTCCCAAGTGCCAGGTTCTGTGCTGGGCACTGCCATCAGAAGGCTAGGATCCGAAGGGTGACTTGGACAGGCACCCTGATGCACCATCTGCAGTTGATTGGTAGTGACCCTTTGGAATGCTGTGATCAGGCTTCCGTGGGTCCCATCCAGCTCAGCAAAGCTGAGGGTTGTGGTAGATTAGTCATGTCTGCCAGGACAAGAGACTAGCAGTGCTGGCTCCAGTGAATAATGACTGGTGGTTACTGTAACGTTTATGAAGTGCTTACTTAGCATTGTCCTAAGTGTATTATGCATCTTATTTAATTGTTTTATTAACCTTATGAGGTAGATACTACTTTTTTCTTTTTTCTGACAAAGACATTGAACCTGAGAAGGCTTAGGAGTTGTGATCTATTTGAGCTACTACAGAAAATACCACAGACTAGGTGGTTTATAAAGAACAAAAATGTATATGTGACAGTTCTGGAGGCTGAAAGTCCAAGATCAGGGTTCCAGCAAGGTCAGGTTCTGATAGAGACCCTCTTCAAGTTGCAGATGACTGACTCCTTGCTGGTGGAAGAAGTCAGAAGCATGGAAGAGGGGAGGGAGTTCTGTGGGTGGGTGTGGGGCCTCTTTTGCAAGGACACTGATTTGATTCAGGGGGCTCCATCCTCATGCCCTAAGCTGCTTTCCAAAGCTTCCTCACCTACATCCTCAGAACACGTGTTAGGTTTCAACATCTGCGTGTTGGGGGAACACAAGTATTCAGATTACAGCATTAAGTAATGGGGTCAGTGTGACAGGTTTAGTGATTGGCAGTTGTGGGACTGAGTCCAGGACTGTGTGACTTAGAGTCTCAGCCTTGCCCTTGACACTAACCTGCTCAGCTCTTTGCCCAGCTGGAGCGGGGAGAGACCAACCAGCAAACACTGAAATGCACCCTAGGCTCTCTTCATGCTCTGGTAGCACAGAAGTCCTCATCACTCGGAAAAGGCTGCACAGAGCAGGCGCAGCTGAACCTGAGTCCTGGGGGACAAGGAGCATCTGATGTGTGCAAGACAGGAGGGACATTGCAGGTGGTGGGGAGGCATCTTGTTCAAAAGTGAAGGATTCAAGCAAGGGGGCCCTGCTGTGCATGGAGCTCCAAGAACAGGAGAGTAGAGAGGGCGGGGGCTGGAGGAGGCACACCCAGGAAGCAGCACCCCTTCAACGGTGGCAGTGTGCTGGGCTGACAGCTGATTTTCATCCAAGGACATAAGGGAACATTGAAGGATTTTCAGAAGGAGAAGTGATGCTAAAAACTCAGCCTTTGTGCACCGGTGCCGAATCACATCTCAGAGTTTTGGGTAAAGTAGAAAAGCAAAGCTTTATTGCTTTCTCAGGCAAAGGAGGACACAGCAGGCCCTTGCCCTGAAAAACTGTGTCCCCACCTGGGAGGATTTGGTGAGGAGTTTTATAGCAATGGCTCAAGGGCGGTACTGCTGATAAGGATCAGGGTGTGTGCAGGGCCTGCACTTCTTCAATCTGGCCTCAGGTGGTCTCTTGATGAGCAGGTTATCAAACTGTCACCTTCTCTGAAATGAAGACTGCTAACATCTTCCATGATGCTGTTAAAGTGCTGCACTCAATATGCCAGCAAATCTGGAAAACTCAGCAGTGGCCACAGGACTAGAAAAGGTCACTCTCCATTCCAATCCCAAAGAAGGACAATGCCAAAGAATGTTCAAACTACCGCACAATTGCACTCATCTCACACTCTAGAAAAGTAATGCTCAAAATTCTCCAAGCCAGGCTTCAACAGTATGTGAACCGTGAACTTCCAGATGTTCAAGCTGGATTTAGAAAAGGCAGAGGAACCAGAAATCAAATTGCCAACATCTTTTGGGGCATAGAAAAAGCAAAAGAGTTCCAGAAAAAACATCTACTTCTGCGTTATTGACTATGCCAAAGCCTTTGACTGTGTAGATCAAACAAACTGTGGAAAATTCTGAAAGAGATGGGAATACCAGACCACCTTACCTGCCTCCTGGGAAATCTGTATGCAGGTCAAGAAGCAACAATTAGAACTGGACATGGGACAATAAACTGGTTCCAAATCGGGAAAGGAGTACGTCAAGTCTATATATTGTCACCTTGCTTATTTAATTTATATGCAGAGTACATCATAAGAAATGCCAGGCTAGATAAAGCACATGCTGGATTCAAGATTCCTGGGAGAAACATCAACCTCAGATATGCAGATGATACCACCCTTATGGCAGAAAGTGAAGAAGAACTTAAGAGCCTCTTGATGAAAGTGAAAGAAGAGAGTGAAAAAGCTGGCTTAAAACTCAACATTCAGAAAACTAAGATCGTGGCATCTGGTCCCATCACTTCATGGCAAATAGATGGGGAGACAATGGAAACAGTGACAGACTTTATTTTGTTGGGCTCCAAAATGACTGCAGATGGTGACCTCAGCCGTGAAATTAAAAGATGCTTGCTCTTTAGAGGGAAAGCTATAACCAACCTAGACAGCATATTAAAATGCAGAGACATTACTTTGCCAACAAAGGTCCATCTAGTCAAAGCTATGGTTTTTCCAGTAGTCCTGTATGGATGTGACAGTTGGACTATAAAGAAAGCTGAGCACCGAAGAATTGATGCTTTCGAACTGTGGTGTTGGAGAAGACTATTGAGAGTCCCTTGGACTGCAAGGAGATCCAGCCAGTCCATCCTAAAGGAGATCAGTTCTGAATATTCATTGGAAGGACTGATGTTGAAGCTGAAGCTCCAATACTTTGGCAACCTGATGTGAAGAGCTGACTCATTGGAAAAAACCCTGATGCCAGGAAAGACAGAAGGCAGGAGGAGAAGGGAGTGACAGAGGATGAGATGGTTGGATGGCATCACGGACTCGATGGACCTGAGTTGAGTAAGCTCCAGGAGTTGGTGATGGACAGGGAAGCCTGGCATGCTGCAGTCCATGGGGTCACAAAGAGTCGGACACACCTGAGCGACTGAACTGAACATCTTCCATTAGGTGGGGGTTTCAGTTCACAGAAGAGTGTGAAGATATTGTTATGTGTTTCCCTTGAGGCAGAACCAGGACCCTGCCCCATGGCTGCACTGTTGTTTCTTGACTGCTCCTCCCTTGTCTCCACATCCCCTCCCTTCCCTGACGAGCAAGTGTTTGAAAGATTTCAGGGCCCAGGAGCCCCACAGGGTCCTGCTTGGTTTCAGAAGGAAGATCAGATTTGGAATTGAGGAAGCTCAGTTGAGCAGCCGGTCAGATAGAATTGGAGGAGCCCTAAGGTACAGACCTATGGGAGACTCTGGCGCTTGACCGGATCAGAAGGGATGAGACCGTGTCCTGAGCGTGGGGACAAGGACGGATTCAGGAGAGAGGAGATGTTAGGGTGGCCTAGGTGACTGCCACATGACACAGGTGGCACCATTGACACAGGTAGAAGCACAATAACTTAAACTGATTGATAGAAACTACTTTTATTACTGAGTGTCGGGCCCAGCAGGAAGCTGTGAATCTTATCTCATCCACTGAGCTCCACCCCAACGTCAGCATCGCCTTATCCATCTCCATTGGCTCAAGGATCAAAACAATGGGACCTAGAGCCATATTTCTCTGATGGTCTGGCCTGGTTCAAGGTTAGGATCTGCAAGGATGGATGAACTGCAGAGATTCCAGTGATTTTCCATGAACACAACTTCTTACAGTTGTTTTTGCTAAATCTTGTGCCACAGGGTTGGAATGACACTCTACAAAGGCAAAGATTTGTGTTATATCCCCAGAACTGAGGACACGTTGCAGGTTCTCAACCGTATTTATAGAAGGAAGGAATCGACACTCTCAGGTCACCTGAACCCATGAACAAAAGATATGTTTGTGTAGAATAGAACCCAGACTATCTGCTGGGTACACTATTATAAATAATACTGTGATGGACACCTCTGTGCATGTCAGCTTCTTTCCTATCACAGGGCCTTTTATACCTACTGTTATTTCTGCCAGAAATATCCTTTGTCCCATATTCACTTGACTGGGATACGACTTGACCCCTCAGGTCTTTCGGGGCACCTTTATTTTTTAACATTTTTTGAATTCATAGTAGCATATTATTACTATAATTACATTTGGTGGTGGTTCAGTTCAGTTCAGTGGCTCAGTCGTGTCCGACTCTTTGTGACCCCATGAACCGCAGCACACCAGGCCTCCCTGTCCATCACCAACTCCCAGAGTCCACCCAAACACATGGCCATTGAGTCGATGATGCCATGCAGCCATCTCATCCTCTGTCGTCCACTTCTCCTGCCCTCAATCTTTCCCAGAAACAGGGTCTTTTCCAGTGAGTCAGCTCTTCACATCAGGTGGCCAAAGGATTAGAGTTTCAGCTTCAGCGTCAGTCCTTCCAATGAACACCCAGAACTGATCTCCTTTAGGATGGACTGGTTGGATCTCCTTGCAGTCCAAGGGACTCTCAAGAGTCTTCTCCAACACCACAGTTCAAAAGCACCAATTCTTCAGTGCTCAGTTTTCTTCACCATCCAACTGTCACATCCATACATGACTACTGGAAAAACCATAGCCTTGACTAGATGGACCTTTGTTGACGAAGTAATGTCTCTGCTTTTCAATATGCTGTCTAGGCTGGTCATAACTTTCCTTCCAAGGAGTAAGTGTCTTTTAATTTCATGGCTGCAGTCACCACCTGCAGTGATTTTGGAGCCCCCCAAAATAAAGTCAGCCACTGTTTCCATTGTTTCCCCATCTATTTGCCATGAAGTGATGGGACCAGATGCCTTGATCTTAGTTTTCTGAATGTTTAGCTTTAAGCCAACTTTTTCTCTCTTCTCTTTCATTTTCATCAAGAGGCTCTTGAGTTCTTCTTCACTTTCTGCCATAAGGGTAGTATCATCTGCATATCTGAGGTTATTGATATTTCTCCCGGCAATCTTGATTCCAGCTTGGGCTTCCTCCAGCCCAGCGTGTCTCATGATGTACTCTGTCTTTTTTTTTTTTTCCATTATAGTTTATCACAGGATATTGTATATAGTTCCCCATGCTATACAGAAGGACCTCATTGTTTATCCATATAGATCGCCTTCTTTAAAAGGCCTTCTGTGACCTCCTCATTTAAATTGTCTCTCATGGATCTCAGGGTATTTTCTCTTAGAATATCTTGATGTTCAGTTCCTATGTGCCTGGGATGTGGTAATAATAGTAGCAGACATTCATTGATGCCAACTGTGTACCAGGCCCTTCTCTAAGAGCTACCTACATATTTTATTTGGGGAAAAATGAGGACTGCAGCCCAAGAGGCAGCATCTCCAATATCTCTAAGAGACTGCTCCAAAGCAGCAGTGGAGGAAGGTCAATATATAAGGTTTTATAGTGAAGGGGGAGTTCAGTACCATTCAGCACTCATTTTACAAAGGGTTTATTGTTAGTCATGAGGATCTGATGTCACCATGAAGGGATTTAGTACCTCTCTAGAGACAAGAGATGCAAGGATTGAGATCATAAAATCTGTTCCTAAAAACATCCAGCTGTCTAAAGACCTGTCCCACCAGATTCCCTGGAGCAGAGGGCCTCACTCCACCCTGAACTCCCTCGGGTTGTTGAAGGTCAGCAGCTGCAGCAGCGCGGGGTTCAGTCTCCATAGAGGCAGGTGGCAAATGCCTTTGTTGTTCAGTTGGCATTGCTCTTGGTAAGTGCCAATTTGTAGTTGGCACACGTCTTAAGCATCTCGTTGACTCCTCACAGCGAGTCTATGAAGTAGATCCTATTATTATCTTCTATCATCCTCTATAGTTTAGGCACTGAACAAGAGAGAGCTAGATATTCATTTGGGGTGACTCAGCTTGTAAGTGGAAGAGCCAGGATTGGAACCCAGGTGGTCTGCCTCTTGAGCTTTACCTACACAATAAATACATGTTCAACAAAAGTCAAACAAGTGAAGTTTTCACTACATTTTCAGTTATTTTCTTAAGAGTAACTTTCTTTTCTTCGGGGGGAACACTTATCAACTTTATTAACTTACTTAACCATGAAACCACGAATGATAGAGGCAGTGCTTAAAGTTCAGCTACATGAAGAAAATTAAAATTAAGCCTTTTCCTTTGCCTGGATCCTCACCATCAATCTTGTCTTTGAATTATCAAATTTGCCACCCCTTGCCTTTGGAATATTGTGATTCATATAGACAGAGGCAGATTTTGTCTAGTCTAGGAGGTGAGAGCAAAATAGAAAAAATACTGTGTTTGAGTGAAGAAGGTAGGGAAAGATGCCCTGGATCCTTCTGTGAAACGAATAAAAGATGACCACATTTTACTAAAGTTCAATCAAGTTATATGGTCTTCTCCTTTGGGGAGGATGTGTTAAGAAGATCGAGTCTTGTGCTTGCTTTGACAGCACATACACTAAAATTGGAATGATACAGAGAAGATTAGCATGGCCCCTGCATAAGGGTGACATTAAAATTCATTCCATTTTTTTTATAGCTGATTCACATTGTTGTACAGCAGAAACTAATACAGCACTGTAAAGCAATTATACTCCAATTAAAAAAAATTAGCCAATAATACTGAACACCACATACAATGAGAATTACTGGTGTATTTAATCCACCACATTTCTAAAGCATACAGTCACTCCTATTAATATAAATTTAAGCCAGCTATACTGCTTTTGGGCTTCCCAGGTGGTGCAGTGGTAAAGAACCCAACTGCCAATGCAGGAGACGTAAGAGACCTGGGTTTGATCCCTGGGTCGGGAAGATCTCCTGGAGGAAGAAATGGCGACCACCTCCAGTATACTTGCCTGCAGAATCCCATGGACAGAGCAGCCTGGTGGGCTACGGTCTATAGGGTCACAAAGAGCTGGACACGACCGAAGTGACTTCACATACACATGCCCACATACTGTCTTTACCAAAGTTAACGTACTCATAAGGAGATCTTGAGAACTTTAGTGAAGTCACCTCTCCACAGCTCCTGTTGCTAATCCTAGAGGTCAAAGAATTGTTTTGATCGAGAAAAACACAAACATAACCAAAGAAAAATGACTGAGGCAAGGGGAGAAAAAAAAAGACTCTTAATAAAAATGTCCTCTCTTGTTGTTTAAGGCTTGACTGTGGGGAGAAATCAATAGTCCTTCCAACTCTGAACACACTCTTGAAGTATTTCTCTCCCGTTAGCCTATCTGCAGAAAAACTTTGTTGGTTTTCCTTTTATTTCTTCTAGGAAATAATTTTTTATTTTTAATTGGAGGATAATTACTTTACAAGATTGTGTTGTTTTTTGCTGTACAACAAAGTGATTCAGTCAAAAGTGTGTGTGTGTGTGTGTGTATGTATATTTATATACAGACTATATGTATATCGTATATATATATCATATATATATACATATATATACATCTACCTCCTTCCTCTTGAGCCTCCTTCCCTACTCCCTATCCCATCCCTCTAGGTCGTCACAGAGGGCCAGGCTGGACTTCCTGTGCTATGCAGCAGGTTCCCACAAGGTATCATGTATATATATATATACATACCTCCTTCCTCTTGAGCCTCCTTCCCTACCCCCTATCCCATCCCTCTAGGTCGTCACAGAGGGCCAGGCTGGGCTTCCTGTGCTGTATAGCAGGTTCCCACGAGCTATCTGTTTTACACATGGTGATGTATATATGTCAGTGCCACGCTCTCAACTTAGCTGGTTTTAGAAGAGCAAAGCATTCATTCAAAGTAACCATTCGGTGGTCCCTTTCTCCTCTGCTACTGTCATACTTTGACTCTCTCCATCGGTCTTCATGAGCATCAGTTCCTTTTTTTAAAGAATAATTTGCTAAATGTGAGATAGTTGAGGAAAGGGCTATTGATGTTCTGTACCTCCTGGAACTATTCCCCAAAGTGTTCTTGAGGGTTGTACTAGCCAAGCCCCGCCCTCTGCTAACTGTCTGCTCTGGAATTTCTGGCAGCACAAGGAACAGCGGAGGGAGCAGCTGTCCATCGCTGAAGCCTCAGGGGCTGCCGAGGATGCCGGCCAGTACCTGGGCCAGTGGCGGGGCCTGATGGCCGAGCACAGTGCCGCCCTGGAGGAGCTGCAGGAGCGCCTGGACCAGGCTGCCCTGGATGAGCTCAGGGCCCTGACCCTCTCACTGTCCGAGAAAGCCACGGAGGAGCTACGGCGCCTGCAGAACTCAGGGATGACCCAGGAGCTGCTCAAGCGTGGGGTGCCCTGGCTCTTCCTGCAGCAGATCCTGGAGGAGCACGGCAGGGACCTGGCGGCCCGGGCCGAGCGGCTGGAGGGCGAGGAGAGGGACCGGGGCCAGGAAGGCATCCAGAGCGTGAGGCAGAGACTGAAGGAGGATGCGCTGGAGGCCTCCACGGAGGAGCAGGCGGAGCTGAGACACTGGGAGCACTTGATCTTCATGTGAGTCCCTCTCTTCCTCCATTGCTATTGGTGGGAGAGGGATTCCACCTGTTGGTTACGGGCATAGCCAGACACGTGACACCTGATCCTGAGACTGAGATTTGATGTGGCCCAAAGCAGGTGGTGTGATAGATGCCAGCAAAGCTTTGGCAGCTGCTTGGGGCTGGTACATCAGATTGGGAACTGGAGGAGCCTCAAACACCACCCGCATGGGGCAAGGGAAAGGAATGAAATGTGGGCAGTGTAGACCAAAATCTGGGTTTAAATCCCAGCACCACCACCAGCTGTCTGAGTGTAGACAGCTTATTTAACCTCTCTGAGCCTCACCTTTCTTGTCTGTGGAATAGGATGACAATGCTCAGTCATGTATGGTGCCTTCAGTAGCACATGACACTCTTGGGTTGTTAGGAAGTAAAGAAAGCATTTTGTAAGAAGCCAGGGGGTGAATTTTGGCCTTCTGATTCCATGACTCAGTGATACTCTCAAGGACCCAGCCCTCAGCACCTTTCTGCTCTGCTCTGTTCAGCGTGCTGCCTGGGTCCTTGGGCTCACGCCTTCATGGTTTCAGGGTGGCTGCTGCAGCTCCAGGTATCGCATCATCTCTCCCTAACATCTGTGGCATTGATCTTCCCTATCCCGTTGGGCAGGACTACATCGTAAGTCCATGCCAAACGTTTCACCTGCTAGGAGGCTGAGAAGGCCATGGTTGCCTTAGATCAGAGGGAAGCAGACTTCTTCTTTAGGCTTCCAGGGCTACATGGTTTCTGTAGCGGCTGCTCAACTCTGGCCCCAGCACGAAAGCAGCTACAGACAGTCCTTAAATGAACCGACTGTGTTCTAATAGCACTTCATTGACAAAAACAAACAGCGGGCCAGATTTGGTCCACAGGCCACAGAGGACCAGTTCCTGCCTTAGACCACCCAGGATTCCCTCCCTCGGGCTACTAGGTGGGGCTTCATATGTCCAATATTGTTGGAGGGTAACCCCTGTAAACAAAAGCTGAGCTGACAAGGGACAAGGAAGCGACTCTAGATTTAGACCACGAGACCACCATCTAGCAAGATGCCAGCTCCCAGCATTGACGAGGGGTTGTGTGAGTGAGTATATGTCACTCTTTTAACACAGCCTTTGATCAGAAATAAGTGAATGGTAAGAGGTACCTGCTGTCGTCCCCGCCGTCATTCCTGTGTGGGAAAGACTCAGATTGTCAGGAGAACAGACGCAGGTAGATGATTGTGATGAGCAAAGCAGGAGCCATTAACCGGGTGACCCTGTGGAGGATCAGGATCTTTACCAGGATAAGAAGGGGGCACATTTCGGGTGCTAGCCTCTGAGCTGGCACTGGGAGCCAGACATGAGGGGACGCTACCCACTGGTGCTGTGCTGAGAGGAGGCAGAACTGGGTGGTGAGCAGCGTGGTGGGTCCTTGTCTGGGTGTGAAATGGGGAGACCAGCCTCACTGCACAAAGAAACAAAATCAAAACCCCCACCAACAGCAGCACAGTGGAGAGAAACAATAACCCCCACCTACCTAGTCTATTTAGAATAATAGAAACTGTGTACGTATAAGGGCATAACTGTGGGCATTTGGCTATAACTTAGTGCTGCTTCCTTAAACCAATGGACCCACCAATCAATATTCCATCAAGTTGTTTTTTCTTTGAACAAAGCAACCCAGAAAACCCTATTCAAGTGAATAAACAGAACCAAAGCCCTTTGACCATTCTTTCCTCATTGTGACCACTCCACAGTTCAACTGGGATCTTAGCCACAATTTCAATTCTGAATCTACAGCCCTTTTGATTAGAAACGGTTATACTGACATAGGGCATTTCAGGTGGCTCAGTGGTAAAGAATCCACCTGGAAATGCAGGAGACGCAGGATACGCAGGTTCAATCCCTGGGTCAGGAGGATCCCCTGGAGGAAGAAATGGCAACCCACTCCAGAATTCCTGCCTGGAGAATTCCATGGACAGAAGAGCCCGGTGGGCTAGAGTCAGTGGGGTCACAAAGAGTTGGACACAACTTAGCAACTGAGTGTATACGCACTTATTGACATAGGACTGTGGGGGTGCGGGTTGGGGAGGGGCCAGGGGAAGGAGGCCCTCTCAGTATGTCTGCTCAGTCTGTCTGTCCACCTCCTCTCTTGAACCCCATGCTGCTTGCTTGATGTCTGTGGTCCTCTCCACCTGCATCAAACCCCGGGCTCTCCTTGAACCCTTGCGGGGACACCAGATAGCAGAGCGTAGTTCTGCAGTGCCCATCCTTCCTTGGTGGCAGTAACGTCCATGGAGCAGGGTCCTCCTGGACTCAGTGATGCAATGCCTTCTCCTTAAGTGCTCTTCCCTAGGGACTGACTCTGTGACCAGCGAGAAGAGGTCCCAGGTATTGTGGAGAGGGGGGTTATCTTGGTTTAGATGAAGTGACCTCTCCCTTCTTTCTCATCTCTCTCTTTTTTTTTTTTTTTTCATGGTTCCGTTCTTGTTTAGCTCACAGTCTTTGTTAGTTTTTGTTGACTTGAACAAACAAGATGCTGTCTTCTCCAAGCCCATACAAATCAGACCCTTAAACGGCACTTCTTACTTGGGCAAGTTGTTCTCAGCAGTAATTATTCAGCTCAGTCTGCATTACTGAAGTCTCTTCGCTCCATCCAGCCTGCTTTGGGCTTGCTCTTTAAAGTCTGTGGATTGAACTTGACATTCCCATTACCGGATGGTCACCTTCTTCACCTTCATTTGGTTCCATTTTGCAGGGAATATTACGAAAGCCGCCGCCGATTGAGTTGTTCAACAGGAAAAGAGAAATCTTAGTTTTCTATCAGAAAACTCTCTATGATTTTCCCTAGGTGTAAAGAGGGTCAACTAACAATACACACAATGTGAGTCTGCTTATATACTTTGCTTATTTAAGACTCTAAAAGGTTGCAGCCTTTATTTCCAAGGCATTAAGTAGAAATGACTTTGCACAATAGCTTGGAAACATATTTCTTTAAGTTTTCTGATTTCGAGCAGGATGGAGTTGCTGTAAACCTGGTCTGATGAAGTGAGAATTAATCAAGATGCATATTTCACCAGGGGAAGTGTGTCTTTAAGACCTTGTTTCTAAACTCCTGTCTGGATGTTAAACTCCTTCAGGGCAAAGACGGTCTCCCGTGTTTCTGTATTATCTTGGTGCCTAGCTAGCTAGTGGAGGATCAAGACCAGACCACCCACCACTTGCGTGCATGTTCAGTTGTGTCTGACACTTTATATCCTCTTAGACTATAGCCCTCCAGGCTCCTCTGCCTGTGGAATTCTCCAGGCAAGAATAACTGGAGTGGGCTGCCATTTCTTTCTCAAGGTAAGCTTCCCAGCCCAGAGATCCAACACTCACCTCTTGCGTTTCCTGCATTGGCAGGCACATTCTTTACTGCTAGCTGCCACCTGAGAAGTCCCTAGACCACCAGGGAAGAATAAAGACTCAGATTCATTTCAGAGTTACTTTCACCTTATAGGCCACATAAGCAGCAAATATGTAGGGCAAGGATTCTCCATGAAGGAAGGTGCAAAGGAGCATCTGTGGTTTCCTTAAGTGCTTCAGAAAAATTGGTGGGTCTCATGGAACCCTGTGGACTTGAGGCCTTCAGACTGCTTCTGGCTAGGGGCCCATATCAGCTCTGATAGTCTTATTCTGTTCCCTGGGGAGAACTTTCTAGCTGAGCTAAAATGGCACACCCTTCCATGGAGCTTTGGGCCTGGCCCTGGTCTCCCACAGCACTATCCTGCAGGTATTTCCAAATTTTAAAGCATCCCCAAAGTGTATTTTCTGCAACCAGTGCTGATCAGACCTTGCCAGAATAACCAAACAGATGATATGATTCCATGTCCAACATAACCTGGTGGCTCAGTGGTAAAGACTCCATGTGCCAATGCAGGAAACATGGGGTCAGTCCCTGGGTAGGGAAGATCCCTTGAAGAAAGAAGTGACAACCCACTCCAGTATCCTTGACTGGAGAATCCCTTGGACAGGGGAGCCTGGAGGGCTACAGTCCATGGGGCTTACAGAGAGGTACAACTGAGCAACTGCGCACACACACACCAACATAACACACATTAGATGCTGAAGAAACCCTTGTGGAATGAATGCCTGATCCAGGAGATGGCGGGTGTTTCCAGACATGGATTTGACTAATGGAATTTGAGCTTTGAATTTCCACTTTCCCATCCCCAGCACAACCCGCCCTGTCTTCTCTCTGAAAGAACAGACCACTCTTTTTGCTTTTCCAGGAAGCTCTGCTCCTCTGCCTTCTCCCTGTCCAAAGAGGAGTTGCTTGGGATGAGGCAGGAAGTTCACGGCTGCTTCGCTCAGATGGACAGGAGCTTGGCCCTCCCCAAAATCCGGGCCCGAGTCCTGCTACAGCGATTCCAGACAGCTTGGAGAGAAGCAGAGTTCCTGAAATTGGACCAGGCCATGGCCGCCCCTGAGCTGCAGGTAGGATGGGCGTCTTGGGGCCTCGTGCTTGCAGAGGCAGGGCCTCCTCCAGCTGCTGAGACTGTAGAATCTTGCTCACTGCTGCCCTCAGCCTTTCGCCATGTTAGCATCAGTCATTCCCAGAACCACCTTAAGTTCCGTAGTGGATATCCTGGTACCTGGCTTTGCGCTGTCCACCAGCGGTTGAGTTTCCACCACTCATGGTGCACAGGTACACCCCTCTCCTGGACATTGATTGCTCTTGGGGGTGGGAGCCACCCAGCCTGAGAGGTGACTCTCCCTCCTGCCCCATCCCGTAGCCTCAGCCAGTGACCCACACAGGAAGCTTGTGTATGTGGCCTGAGAAAGATGCTCACTTCAGCTCAGGAGGAAAAGGGCATCTCTGATCCCAGGCCTCATAGGGTGATTGACAGATGCCCGTGTGGGCTAAGTCATTTCAGGCGTGTCTGACTCTTTGTGACCCTATGGACTACAGCCTGCCGGGCTTCTCTGTCCATGGGATTCTCTAGGCAAGAATACTGGAATGGGTTGCCGTGGCCTCTTCCAGGGGTCTTCCTGACCCATTGATCAAACCCGAGTCTTCTGCATTGGCAGCTGTGTTCTTTACCACTAGTGCCACCTGGGAAGCCCTGACATGCCTATAGTGAGCCCCTGTTACATGTCATGGAGAGGCAACTCTTGGGTGCTGGGTTTACCCTGGAGCCCTCCATGGACCAGTCAAGGCCAGACGCCCCCACCTCATCTAGCCCTTTCCCCCTCCTGTCCTGGGTCCCACACCTCCTGTGGTTTGCTCTGAACTCCTCTCTCAGGAAACAGCGTTCACCCCAGTCCCTGCTGTCTCTGGCTCTGCCTCTGGGGAACCTGGCCTGCAAGGCCTTTGAACTTGCTGTTTCCTCTGCCAGGAACATCACAGGGCCAACTCTTTGCTGTTTCTTCACATCTCAGTTCAGATGTCATCTGCACAGAGGTCCTCCTTGAACACCATCCAAAGTCATCATCTCCCCAGGCATCCTTTAGAATGCTGTGTTCTTGCTTCTTTGTAGAATTGATCACAATCTGAAATGTCTTGGTTACTCAATGTACTCACAGTCTGTGCACAGCCCCCCAACAAGCTCCCTGTTTGTAGTTCCCATTCACCACTCCATCCCAGCACCTAGAATGTGCCTGGCACATAGTAGGTGTGCAGTGAGTTTTATTGACTGAGCCAACCAACCACCAGATGTGGGAAGAATGTGGGGGACTTCCCTTGAGGTGATATCACATTGAGGTTGAAAACATTTTGCATCACTTACCCTTCTGTTATCTCAGCTGTGGTTAACAGCAGGCCCAGGAGTAGATGTTCTGTCCCCATGTTACAGATGAGAAAACTGACTGAGAGGAAAAGTGAATTGACCTAGGTAGGATGGAGTAGAAGGACTGGTCTTGGAGCTGGTGCTTTCTGACTTTAAACCCAGTGCTTCTCCCTGAGGAGAAAAAAAATTTCAGCCACATCCTTTCTGAATAAAATCAGTGAACAGAACCAACTTGGAAGATTTTACATTGTTTCACATTAAAAAAGAAAAAGGGCTTCCCAGGTGGTTTTAGTGATGAAGAATCCGCCTGCAAATGCAACAGACATAAATGACGCAGGTTTAGTCCCTGGGTCAGGAAGATTCCCTGGAGAAGGAAATGGCAACCCACTCCAGTATTCTTGCCTAGAAAATTCCACGGACAGAGGAGCCTGGTGGGCTACAGTCCACAGGGTCGCAAAGAGTTGGACATGACTCAAGCGACTTAGTATGCACATTAAAAAAAAAATAGTGGGTTGAGAATTCCCTGGCAGTCCAGTGGTTAGAGCTCCATGCTTCCACTACGGGAGTCCTGGGTTCCATTCCTGGTTGGGGAACTAAGATCCCAGAGACTCTGCAGCCCAGCCTAAATACATAAATACATGAAAATAGTTTTTCAAAAATGTTATGATTTTTTTTGAAGTGGGTTTTTTTTCTGTTTCTCTTATTAGAATGTTGCAATATGCATAAAATGGTGATACTTACAGAGGTAGGGACAGGTTATACCCAAAAATGTGTAAAAGGTTTTGGAGCAGTGAGTAAAAAAAAAATGTTTCCATGTAACTGAACTGAAGTATGTTTCCTTGCTTTTGAGCTGGACCAAAGGTTGATGCCAGCAGGAATTATGTGTCTGACTGTAAGTTGTTCAAAGTGCTGGATTTTGAAATTGAATTGGTCTTGTGCCTCAGAGGGGCGGAGCATCTACCCTGGGCATAAGGTTGCTCCCTGGGAACCCTGTAGAGATGCAGGGGCGGTGGTGAGGGATGGAGTGCGGTTGGCTGAGCCTGGCTGTCTTCATCAGCAGCACCGTGAGAGGAGCATCATGGCAGGCAGACCTGGGAGGGCACCCCCAGGAGCCACTCCATCACCAGGCCTTCCTCCCCTGCCAGCCTGGGGGTGTGGGCAAGTTATCCTGCAGGCAAGCGAGCTGGGAGCTCGCACCTAAAAGGTTTTTTTTTTTTATTCTTATTTTATCTCATTTATTTTAGTCTTATTTTTCTTATCCACCAACTTTTCGTCTATAAAATGAGTATAATGAAGATTACTGGGGGAACTGTTCACTCGCTAAATTGTGTCTGACTCTTTGTGACCCCATGCACTAGAGCACACCAGGCCTCCCTGTCTTTCACCATCTACTGGAGTTTGCTCAAATTTCTGTCCATTGGGTCGGTGATGCCATCCAGCCATCTCATCCTCTGTTGTCCCCTCTTCCTCTTGTCCTCAATCTCTCCCAGCATCAGGGTTTTTTCCAATGAGTCAGTTCTTTGCATCAGGTGGCCAAAGTATTGGAGCTTCAGCTTCAGCATCAGTCCTTCCAATGAATATTCAGGGTTAATTTCCTCTGGTTTGATCTCCTTGCAGTCCGAAGGATTCTCAAGAGTCTCCTTCAGCACCACAGTTCAAAAGCCATTTGCTCTTTCTTCTGACCAGCAGGTAGCCCTCCAGTTTCTTCCCTGTTGATCACTGTTTGGATTCAGCGCCCTAAACAAGAGCAGAATTGTCTGGTTGACACATCAGCTGGCCCCTCGCAGGGTTCTCAGACGATTGATGCAAACGAGTGTCTGAGGCTCTTGTAAACTCTAGCAGATACGCAAGTCAGCTTGCTCCCTCCTCTTCCTTCAAGCCTTTCTTTGGCACTTTCTGCCAGGATACAAGTTCTACCGTGGTCTCAAGGCTCCACCTAATCCTACCCTTGATGAGCCATGTGCTGGTAAACTGACTCTGGATGGGAGTTCATTGTTCCTGATTTGTAGCATTTTCCCATTTCCCTTGTGTCAGTTGTCAGTACCTTCCAAGGTCAATTTCAGGCAGCTGACTTGACATCACAGCACGTGGGCGCTGAGAGAGAGGGACAAGATCAGACCTCCGCCCCACACTGGCTTCACCCCCTCCCAGTGCCAATCCTCGCTCTAGGCTTCAGGCTATTACCCACCAGGCCAGCTCTGTTCCTCAGAGGCCCCGACTCACAATTTCCTCTTTTTGTGGTCTTACTTCCATTAGAACAGGAGATGAAAACTGTAGCTCACTCATGGAGTTAGTGAGCCCAGCCTGAGTGCTTAAAGACATTGGGCTCAGGAGTCAGGAGGCTCACTGTCGAGTTCTCAGGGCTCCCGTGACATGGCTGGGGCCATTGATTTTCTTCTCCTGGCCTCAGTTTCCTCCTCTGTCAAATGGGGTGTCTGAACTCAGTGAATTATCCTTTAGGTGCTTACTTCCTCTGAGTGGGCTGGGGCGAGCCCTGGGGACATGGTGGTCCTCTCTAGTATTATCACCATGGTCATGAGAGCCAGGGCAGAGTCTGGTGGGCAGGGCTGAGTCCAGGTCTAGAGCAGGCACTGGGAGATCATGGCCATCAAAGGGAGGAGCAAGAGTGGGCATGTGAGCCAGGAAGTGAAAAGCACCAGCCCTCGTGGGAGTGACCGCTGACCACATACTGCTTTGCGCCTCTCAGGTGGGGTGTGTTACATTGTATTGGTTGTGCTCCGTCAGGCGGGGCTGCACTGGGCTGTGTGTTTTGCTGTGGTATGTCATGTCCTGTCCTCACGTTCTCATGTGATGTACTTTCTGTTATTACAGCACTCTGCTCTGTTATAGATATAGCCTGTTGTGTTACATTGCATTGTGTTATGCTGGGCTGTATGGTTACATTGTTGTGTTTCGTGTGTTATATTATGTTGTTATGTTTCTGTGGTTTAAGGGCTTCCCCAGTGGCTCAGTAAAGAATCCGCCTGCAATGCAGGAAACCTGGGTTTGATCCCTGGGCTGGGAAGATCCCCTGGAGAAGGGCATGGCCACCCACTCCAGTACTCTTGCCTGCAGAAGCCCAGGGACGGGGGAGCCTGGTGGGCTGCCGCCTATGGGGTCACACAGAGTCCTCCCATGGACAGAGGAGCCTGGTGGCCACAAAAAGGTGGGCGCGACTAAGTGGCTGACACTTCTGTTACACTGTGTTTGGGTTCTGCAGTAATCTTGTGAGGTAGGCACTATCATCTCCGTTTTATAAGTGTGGAAGCTGAGGCATGTGTTACACTCATTCATTCATTCCTTGAATATCAATTCACTGAGCACCCACGGTCTCTTCTTTAACCCCTCTCACCTTTGCTGTGGGCTTCAGATCTTCGGGGTCTGGAACCCCCCGTTCCCAGATTTTCACACTCCTGACACCTTGTCCTGCCAGGCTCAGCTGTGGTGTCACTTCCTCACATTTGTGAGCAGCTAGTGTGTGTGTGCCAGAGAAGGCAATGGCACCCCACTCCAGTCCTCTTACCTGGAAAATCCCATGGACAGAGGAGCCTGGTAGGCTGCAGTCCCTGGGCTCGCTAAGAGTTGGACACGACTGAGTGACTTCACTTTCTCTTTTCCCTTTCATGCATTGGAGAAGGAAATGGCAACCCACTCCAGTGTTCTTGCCTGGAGAATCCCAGGGACGGGGGAGCCTGGTGGGCTGCCGCCTATGGGATCACAGAGAGTCGGACATGCCTGATGTAACTTAGGAGCAGCAGCAGTATGTGCAGGGTGTGCAGATTGCTGTTCTAGGTATTGCTAATCGAAGTGTCAACCCACCCCCATCCGAGCATGGTGCTTCCTTGAATGGATGCCTGCAGATGTCCTCAGCAGCCATTCACCTCTGCAGATGTGCCCGTGTCCACCCAACATGAGATAACAGTCAGCACGCTTATTCCATTGCCTTGTCTTCATGGCACTTACTGACCCTCTGAGAGTGTCTCTGTCTGTCTACAAAGCTCTGGTGCTGCCCACAAGCAACCCTCTCCTCCTCTTGGTGGGATGAGCCCCCAGAGTACGCCAAGACCAACGGCCGGTGTTTGGAGCTCCTTCCAGGAGAGGCTTCATCTCCCCACCCTCTCCGGCTAAGACAGCTGTGCACTGCAGAGAGCTGCAGGAGCCTCTCTGGGCTTGTGGAGACGGGGGGCTGCACCTGCCTGCTGGCGATCACTTTCTCACCCATGTTTTCTCCCCACCCCAGCCACAGTCCAAGGCCAGAAAGCCACGCTCCAAGAGCAGAAGCAAGATAGACCTTTTGAAGAAGTGCATTGAAGATAAAATTCAGCTGTTTGAGGAACAGGCTCCCGAAGACCTGGTTGAAAAGGTTAGTGTTTCACCTGCCACTCATCACAGGGCTGGCCGCTGCCCAGTTTGAGGGCACACAAAGCCCTCGGGGGCTGTGAGTGTCCGCCTCCATCCTGTACCCAGTTTTCATGCTGTGCTCCTGCAGGGGGGTGTCCCCCCGCAGCCTCATGCCTTTCCTCCTGGTCCTTTGCCTGAAACACTTTTCCTCCACTTCTCCACCCAGAGGTCTCAGGTGTGTCCTTCACGCTTCCCCTCTGGCTCTGGGCTGAGGGGTTCACTTGTGCTGTTTCACTCTGTCTCCCTGTATATCTCGCCTGCTACCCAACCTTCCTCTTCAGCCCCTTTTCTCATCTCCCCGCTGAGGCTTTGGTTTGTATGCACACCACTTATGACCATATGCTGCTTACCTGTCCTTCCCTCTTCCTGGATTTACCTTTCCGCCTTTCTTTACCTGGACAAGTCAACTTTGCCCCCAGCTGTCCTAAGGCACTGCCTCTGCCCTTAGGTGTCCCTTTTTCCAGGAAGCCTTCCCGGAACACCCATTTCTCCCTCTCACCCCTCCCCCCCGACCCCCACCAGCTCCCTTTCCTGTCTCAGCATGCCTCACGCTGTGCCTTCATCCACTGGGATGTTGAATAGGCAACGGTGTCCCAGGCATGGTGTTCATGATCCCTTGGGTGGTCCCCGCTCTCAGAGATGCACATTCTAGACAGAAAGTCCTTAAAATGAAAGACTGTGGCAGCGCCGTTAAAGAAATGAATAAGATGCTGTGATAGTGACGGAGCAGGGGGATGGTGAGAGGGAAATGGAATCAGCCGAGGGTGAGAGGGTCAGGTCAGCCGTCTCTGAGGAGGTGACATTTAGGAGTCGACACCACGTTGTCACTGTGAGGATGCCTGCCACCTCCCCCAGTAAGGGCAGGTCAGTGAATGGATATACAGATCATATTCTAGAGCTGCTGTTTTCGTTCCTGCCTTCTGTCCCACAGGTCCTTTGCCTAATTTTTAAAATTATTATTTTGTAATATGATTGTGTTTCTTGGAACACAAATGCATCATCTGGCAAACAGCCATAGCACCTGCTCTAGGGAAGGTCATGGCTCCTTCCAGGTGTGTCAGGTTGTGGATGTCTTATGAAACCAAGCGGTAGCCCCCTTATTCCCACTTGTGAGCTATGTAAAATTAAGACATGAGACAAAGACTAAGGCAGGTACAGGTGGAAATACTGTCTTACTGTTCAAGGCAGGTACAGGTGGAAATAAATACTTACTGTTCAAGGCAGGTACAGGTGGAAATACTGTCTTACTGTTCATTAGTAAAGCATCTGTCATCTTACTGTCATCTGTCTTACTGTTCAAGGCTAATTCAGAAGGTAGAAATTATATGAGAGCCAAATGAGCTTGCTAAACACCCCAGCATTAAACAGACTCAGTCACCCAATCTGAGTCATCCCTGGGATGTCCTGGAGGCAGCCTTCCTGGAGGAGCAGGAGTGGGGCTCCAGAGCAGAGCTGAGCCAAGCCTGCCCAGTGGATTCCCAGTTCACCCAGGAGGGGAAGAAGAAAAGGGTGGAGGAGCAGGGGCTACATGGAGGAACTAGCGACATGGCAGGCGTGGCAAAACATTTCCCCCAACACACACTGGTTTGCGATCCACTGTCAGACTTAAGGGGGCTTCCCCGGTGGCTCAGTGGTAAAAGAATCTGCCTGCAAAGCAGCAGCCACAGGAGACTCGGGTTTGATCCCTGGATTGGGAAGATCGCCTGGAAGAGCGCATAGCAACTCACTCCATATTCTTGCCTGGAGAATCCCATGGACAGAGGAGCCTGGCAGACTACAGTCCATAGGGTCCCAAAGAGTCAGACACGACTGAAGCGACTTAGCATGCGTGCATGCACATCAGACATAAGGTGGATATTGTCGGAGAAGGATAAGTTAGGACTTGGTTTGGTGGGAGGAATGGGTGGCCTGAGCCATAGCCAAGGACACAGTGTAGGTTTGGAGGAGCCCAGAGAGCCTGTAGCCCCGTGCAAAGGCTGGTTTGCTGGAGTTTGGAGTCTTCCAAGGGGGTGGGGGAGCAGACTTGTGGTGGAAAGATCTCAAGTGTCATCTGGGAAGACAGGCTGAGTCTCACCAACACTATAGAGAAGAGAGATGGTGAAGGATGGAGTGAGAAGTTCCCCAGGTTTCCTGAGCCAGACGCAGCAGCCCACCTTCCCTGAGTTCCCCTGACCCCACGTGCGTCCACCATTCTAGCCTGTTTCTCATTCATTCCATAGACTTTACCCCTCCTGACTTCCCTAGAAATAGGAATGATCCATATCCCTATTTTACAGATGTGGAAACTGAGTCTCCAACTGAGTTCAGCTGGTTTTCTGTAACCAGGGGGTGGTGGGCCCAACATTTCAAAGCTCTATCTCATCTCCATCGTCAGGACCGACAGGGAATATCCTCACGGAACGCGGTTATCTCCTGCAGTTGTGCAGTGTTGGATGAGCATGCTTTGGCTCCCACATCTGCTAAAACCAGAGAGCGACAGTGATAGCCCACCAGTTTGTGAGGAGCAGTGGGCTGGAAGGTGCCTTTACCCTTGGAGTGGGCTCCAGTGCCCATTCCTCCCAGTGATGGAGCAGCTCATAGACAACCTGATTGCAGGCTCACAGAGAAAGGCAGCCAGGAGTCATTTGTCAGCTGTGACCTTTTCCCGACAGGCCATCCTCACAAATGGCTGTTTTACTGCAGCAAGTGCCAGTGAAATAGGCGCGCCCCAGGCCGCGGCTTTGATGTCGCTCCCGAAATTGATTGGCCGCATCTCTCAGCATCCAAGCGGCCGTTGTTCACGTTTTTTACTTGCAGAGTAATTGCAGAGAAATGACAGCGCTTGGGGGGGTATGCCAATATGCCAAGAGCTGAGAGTTGTTTGATCCTGTTTCAGCCCTGGGAAGCCCCTCTAAGCTCGTGCAGCTGTCAAGATGGCGCAAGGGGGGGTGCTGACCACTGCCCCAAGATCCATGGTCAAGCCCCAACCTGGCTGGCACCTGCCGGGCACGCCCTTTCTTAAATAGAATCTGCATCAGATATCCCCCCAACCTCAGCCCCAACCTATGTCCCTGGTTAAGACTCTTCTGTCTGGAAAGGCTGGGGGAATTTCCCAAGGTCACACCATCAGGGAGGAGTTGAGCTGGGGCTCCCCACAAGGCACGTCTGTCTTCATCACCTGTGCCCTTCCTGTCTCGGGCCTGGGCTTGTAATGACTTCAAGGAGGCTTCTGTCTCCCAGCAGGGACTGTTTGGTCCGCCTCCCCAAATCCCTTCCCTTGCTTCCACCATTTTTGTTTCCCTTGACCTCCTTGGCTTTCCCCTTTTCCTTGACCCTTCACCTCCTCCTGTAAGAAACACTTTGTGGCCTTGTCTTTGGGCCTGGCCCTGTTCCAGGATCCTGCTCTTGAGACGTTCACAGTTTTAGACGAGCAGGCAATTTGTGCATGGACCATTGAGTAGTTTGCCTCTTGCCTTCACATGAAAGCCCCCTGACTACCCCGAGCTCTGCCTTGAATGAGGGGAGTGTGACTCACTCAGAAAGTGCTGTGTGACTGATTCAGAAAGGAAATGAGAGACCAGCAGAGGGATGAATGTGGGCTTCCTACCCACCACCTTTTCTGTCCAGCTGCCAGGTTATCGGAATAAGGTGTCAGCTCTGGTCAGAGGAACTGTCCAGGGTGGCTGGAGTGTACCCGTGACCCTCCACAGATGCCCAGTCCTTCTGATGGGCTCATTACAAATGCACAGATGCAGCCTTTCAACTTGGGGGATGTTGGGGGGTGGGCGTGTATATTTTAGAATAAGTTAACCAAGTTCCAAAGGAAATCTCTGTTGAAAAGTAAAAACTGAAGTCGCTCAGTCATGTCTGACTCTTTGCGACCCCATAGACGGTAGCCTACCAGGCTCCTCCATCCATGGGATTTTCCAGGCAAGAGTACTGGAGTGGGTTGCCATTTCCTTCTCCAGAGGATCTTCCCGACCCAGGGATCGAACCCAGGTCTCCCACATTGTAGACAGATGCTTTATCGTCTGAGCCATCAGGGTCTTCTCTGATAGCTCAGTTGGTGAAGAATCTATGTTGAGGTTGAACTAAAATTAGAGGCTCATTTGAGAATTGTCTTCCTCTCCAAAAAGCTGGAATGTTTCTTATCTTATGTGGATCTTTTAGGATCTTTAATAGATTTTACATTTGTTTCCATTACATAGGGTGAACCTCCATCTCGATATGCTTGGGACAGTCCCAGTCTCCCCTTCACCCCCATGTCCCTTCCTGTTAGCTTTCTCTTATACTTTAAACTTGGGTGACAAATCATACGGTCACATATACCTAAGGTCTTGTGTATTCCTTATGGTGATTCCCAGATGTGTTACAGGTTTGGTTGCAATTGTGAATGATCACCTATTTTTAATTATGTTTGTGGCTTATTTGGTACTGTTGTGAAAAAAGTCTTAGTAATTTTATAAGTCTTTCCAAACTCCCTTCTTCTGTCTCTAGAGCCAGACTGGGGAGTTCAAGTCCTGCCTGGCACTTTCTGGCTGTGTGACTTTGAACAGGTTACTTAACCACTCTGTGCCCTCCCAGTGTGGTCATCTTTCGAGTGGGATGGTAGACACACCTATCTCTCGGGGTTGTTGTGAGACTGTATCTGTTGATCCTACTGACTTTTTTGCCTAATAATTTTTGCGCTAAGTGGCTTCATTCGTGTCCGACTCTTTACAATGCTGTGTACTGTAGACTGCCAGCTCCTCTGTTCATGGGATTTCCCAGGCAAGAATATACTGGAGTGGATTGCCATTCCTTTCTCCAGGGGATCTTTCTGACCAGGGATCGAACCAGCGTCTCTTACATCTCCTGCACCGGCAGCAGGTTCTTTACCACCTGAGAAACCCATAATAATTCACATTGTATACAAATAATCACAGTTTCACAACCTCCCTTCTGATCCTTACACCTCAGTTATTTTTCTTATCGGTTTGTGTCCTTGTCTGGCTCTCTCGTCAGCTCTCTCATTTCCATTGGTTGATTTTTCTCTAGATTATGAATCATATTTTCATGCTTCTTTGCATGCATGGTGGTTTTTTATTGGATGCTAAACACTGTAGATTTTACATGTCAGGTACTGGCTTTTGTATTTTCTTTATTACTGTTGGAGTTTTGACATGTACATATATTGTTTGGGATTCGTTTTATCCTTTCAAGACTTGCCTTATTAGGCTGGGTCCACAGCTGCTTTTAGGCGAGGAATAAGGTCTACTGAGCGACTGAACTGAGCTGAACTGAAGGTTACTCTCGCTGCTGAGGCAACACCCTTAGATCTCTGCCTGCTGCGTTGGGTGTTATGGGGTCTTTTCACTCTGGGTGCTGGGAACACAAGCTCTTCCTGGCTCTGGGTGAGCTCCAGCAATGCTTCTGCCTCTTATTTCTGATTGTTCTTTCCCCAGCCTGGCATAGGTTTGTTTTTCAAGCATGTACAGTACTCAGCCAGAGCTTTGAGGTCACTCCTGCAAATCTCTGGGTCTCTTTCTCTCTCTGGGCAGCTCCCTCCTCCTTGGAACTAAACCCTGCAGATCTAGACACAGTGGCCTCCCTAACTCTGCTTCTGTTTTCTGAGGCTACTGAGACTGCTGATCCCCCCCTGCGTTTCCCACCATGCCCTTCTGTGTCCTAGGAACTGCGTTCAGCTGGAACCTGGGGCGGGCGTAGGGCTCACCTTTGTCGATTTCCTTTCCTCTCAAGAATCCCAGTCCTGTGCTGCTGATTGTTGAGTCTGAAAACTGTTGCATCATGTGATTTGTCTAGTTTTTCAAAAAGATTTGTTTGATGTGGACCATTTTTAAAGTCCTTATTGAATTTGTTACAATATTGCTTCTGTTTTGTGTTTCAGTTTTCTGACTGAGAGGCATGTGGCATCTTAGCTCCCCTACCAGGAGCTAAGCCACACTCCCTTATTGGAAGGCAAAGTCTTCACCACCCCCAGGGAAATCATCTACTTGTGGGAAAGCAAATCTGGCTCACGAGTAGATTTGTTTCCCGTTCCTCTGCCATGGCCAGAGCCAGACTTTTTAACTTATCCTCTGGTGACTGATTTTTAATTTTAACAGATCCTTCCAAAAAAAAAAAAACTTATCCTTTTGTTATTGGTTTCTACTCTTAGTATGTATTAGAGAACAAAGTGTATATGATAACATGTGTCTGGAATTTATAGAAGCTCACCTGTGGCTTTATTTGTCCTCGTAAAGGCTGAGACTTTTCTGTCAGATACAGAGAAAGAAGCCCTAGGAGGCAGGCAGGACCCGGACCATGAGGGGCCTGGAAGGCTGCACTGAGAAGCTTGGGCCTTTTAGGGAAACACTGTCGGGATGTAGGCTCTTTGTAGAGACTCCTTTGCAGGGTACATTCATTAGTCGTTCTGGAAGCTAGTCTCTGTTTGTCAGTCCTCTTCTCAGGACTTCTGCTCTCGTTGGCTCTAGGGTTGGGGGCCGTGTCTTAGACTTTCCACTTCTTTTCCTTCTGCTTGTTAAGTGTGAGATGGAAGTAAATTTGCAGTCCTGTCAAGAGCTGGGTTCATCTCTGGGGATACCAGACACCTCAGCAAGAATAAGGTTCCAGTGTAGGTTTGAGCTGCTCTCTGCAAGGGTCCATCCTGTCAGTGCTGTTGCCATCTCCTGGAGGGCAACCAAGGGGCAGCTTGGAGGCACCTGCCCAATTGGTAAAGAGGCATTTGAGCATCTACCTTGGGCTTCCCAGGTGGCGCTGGTGGTAAAGAACCCACCTGCCAATGCAGCTTAAACGTGAGACACAGGTTTGATCCCTTGATTGGGAAAATCCCTTGGAGAGGGACACGGCAACCCACTCCAGTAGTCTTGCCTGGAGAATTCCATGGACAGAGGAGCCTGGTGGGCTGTAGTCCATGGGGCCACAAAGAGTTGGACAGGACTGAAGCAACTTAGCACACACACATGCACCTTGAACTTCAGGAGACTCTCAAGCGCTTGGGGCAGTTGGTCAGTCTGTAGGGCTGGAAGGCTGTCATTCATAGTGGCATCTGGCCAAGGTTTTACTTGTGGAATGCCTTGACCAGGACAGAGAATGTGGCTTCTTTCTCCTGCTTTAATGCCTGGGCCAGTCCATAGAGCAGAGTAGAAAACATGGCACGAACTATGTTGCTCATTTTTACTTTCCAGCTGTTAGAAATAGATCTATCTATCTGTCTATTGATCTGTCTCTCATCTATCATGTCTATCTGTCACGTATATGTCTATCTATCATCTGTCTATCATCTCTGCTTTTTCACTTAACACTGGAATTTCAAGATTTTTCATATCAGTGCATGGTAGTTTCCTCGTTGCTTTTTTCATCAGCATAGCATTTCATGATATGAATGAACCCTTCACGACTTAACTGATGCTCAGTTAAAAGACATTTAGGTTCTTCTCAATCTCTTGATATTTCAGATGATCTTGGAACCTCTGTGTGTATCCCACACCCCTCTGTAGGAAATCGAGTAGAGCAACTCTTACTATTTCCATTTCATAGGTAAGAATACTGAAACTCAGAAAGGTTGAGAGGCTTGTCCGAGATCGCATCGCTGTGGAGTGGTAGAATAAAGCCTAAAGCACAGGTATCTTGATACTCATTTCTTTGTTCTATTAGTCAATTTTTATTTGATGGATCCAGAAATGAAGACTATTTCAGTTCATCTTTGGTGTGTTCTCTTGCTGGCTTTGCACAGAGTATGTCCATCTAATCAAAGCTATGATTTTTCCAGTAGTCATGAATGAATGTGAAAGTTGGACTATAAAGAAAGCTGAGAAATTGATGCTTTTGAACTGTGGTGTTGGAGAAGATTCTTGAGAGTCCCTTGGGCTGCAAGGAGATAAGCCAGTCAATGCTAAAGGAAATCAATCTAGACTATTCATTGGAAGGACTGATGCTGAAGCTGATACTCCAATTCTTTGGTCACTTGATGTGAAGAACTGACTCATTGGAAAAGGCCCTGATGCTGGGAAAGATTGAAGACAGGAGGAGAAAGGGATGACAGAGGATGAGATGGTTGGATGGCATCACCGACTCGATGGACATGAGTTTGAGCAAGCTCTGGGAGTTGGTGATGGACAGGGAAGCCTGGCGTGCTGCAATCCATGGGGTCGCAAAGAATCAGACACAACTGAATTGAACTGATATACAAATTTCTCTTATATATCTTTGGGCTTTTCTGGTGGATCAAATGGTAAAGAATCTGCCTGCAATGCAGGAGACCTCATGTATATCTTTAGGGCCATTCAAATATAAATGAAAATGGCAAGACCATATTTTCTGCTCACCCATGGTTTCTGGCATTGTCTTAATGATGCCCTCTGTCTGAGTGCCGCGTCTGCCACGTAACCACTCACCCATTCATTATTCATTCACCGTTTCCAGGTTTTAGGATATGCCATGCTTGCACGCTTCATTAGCAATCCCTTCATCGGAAGTGAAACTCCTGCACTGCAATCGGCCGTGCACCCCAGTGTTTCTGCAGTAGCCTCGGCAATTATGCAGAGGTGACTGGAACAGGAACAGCTTCTGTCAGCAACAGCTCTTCACGTGCCTGTCATTTCAAAAGCGACTGGAGCTGAAGCATGAGAATAATGTGCTTTTTCAGATGACCTGACAAGAGAGAAAACTGATGGTGCAGGTCTCCTTATAAAGCTTGGGAGAGAAGAAAAAAAAATGTACTTTGGAAGGGAAAATCCATTCATCTACCTACAAAGACTGGGAAAGCCTCCAGATGGTTCTTTCCCTGTCTGCTCTTGACCCTGTTTTACCTACCCCTCAAGGCAGAGTCTGTCAGAGTCATCTCCCTGAAGCACCAGGTTAAGGGAATTTATTGTTTTTAATTTTTATCTTATGTTGAAATACAGTTAATTAACAGTGTTGTGTTAGTTTCAGGGGTATACAGCAAAGTGATTCAGTTATATGAATACATATCTATTCCTGGTAAATTCTTTTCCCATTTAGGTTATTACAGAATATTGAGCAAAGTTCCTAAGAGAAGTTTCATAGGTCCCCACTGCTCTGAAACAAAGCCTAGATTCCTGAGCATAACATTCAAGACCTTACAAACAGTCTTCAGCTTACCTTTCTAGTCTTTTAGTCTACTTCTACTTTTCTCATACCAAAATGTTGCGATGGTTACCTTTGGATAGTTTGGTTGTAGTGACATTTTCAACATTGTCCATTCTAAAATTTCACTTTTCATTTTCATCAAACTTATGCATGCATGCATTCTTTAAAAGAGTTGTGTAATTCTATGAGTTTTGTGCCCCCCAAAAAGCAGCCCTCTCAGCCACGCACATACACATTTGCAAATCCGCAAGAGGTAACAACTTGTAATTTTTCAGTTTAATCTTTTGGTGTTTACCTCTGTATCATTAAATACCATGCTTGTCTTCCTGTTTCTTGATTTCTCTATTTGGGGTATTACCTATTCACTTTTCTTTATAGAAGATAAGATATAGCTGCCTTTATTTTATCATTGTGCAACACATGAGCCCTTTCTATTTTCCCCCATATTCAATGCAGTTAGATCTGTGTTTAAGGTTTCTATTACTATGATTATTTTAAAAGTACCCACATCTGAGCCATATAAAAACAGATTCATTGTTTTTCCTGTATAACTTTCAGCTTTCTCTGGAGTCATTGCTGTCCTTTGGTTTCTTTCTTTTTTGTTGCTTTTCTATGTACTTATCACTAATTCAATCACTTTTTGAACTGAATGGCCAAATATCCTATCAGGACCATCACACAAGTCATGTCATCTATTAATTCCATCTTCTTGAGGACATGTCTCTCTGTACCTCTGGAGAGCTGGACTCCAATCCAGACATTGGCCTCTGGACTTCATGCACAGCTGCCATCTTGAGGTCATACTATGAATTCCCTTAACTCTTCTATTTCCTGATACATTCCTTTAATGAAATACAGTCAGTTCAGTCACTCAGTCATGTCTGACTCTTTGTGACCCCATGGACTGCAGCACACCAGGCTTCCCTGCCCATCACCAACTGCCAGAGTCTACCCAAACCCATGTCCATTGAGTCAGTGATGGCATCCAACCATCTCATCCTCTGTTGTCCGCTTCTCCTCCTGCCTCAACCTTTCTCAGCATCAGGGTCTTTTCCAATGTCAGTTCATCGAATCAGGTGGCCGAAGTAATGGAGCTTCAGCATGAGTCCTTCCAATGAATATTCAGGACTGATCTCCTTTAGGATGGACTGGTTGGATCTCCTTGCAGTCCAAGGGACTCTCAAGAGTCTTCTCCAGCACCACAGTTCAGAAGCATCAATTCTTCGGCCCTCAGCTTTCTTTATAGTCCAGCTCTCACATCCATACATGACCACTGGAAAAACCATAGCTTTGACTAGACGAACCTTTGTTGGCAATGTGATAGCTCTGCTTTTTAATATGCTGTCTAGGTTGGTCATAGCTTTTCTTCCAAGGAGCAAGCATCTTTTAATTTCATGACTACAGTCACCATCTGCAGTGATTTTGGAGCCCAAGAAAATAAAGTCTGACACTGTTTCCATTGTTTCCCCATTGAAATACATCCTGTATTAGTTTCCAAGGGAAGGACACATGGAGGATTTAATATTTTAAAATTTTGCAAGACTGAAAATGTTTCCTTCTGCCCCTGTAATTGATGGATAATTTGACCCATCTTGGAATTCTGGAAAATTTTCAGGACTAATTTTGATAATTTACTCCTGGTCTTTAATCTGCCTTTCTAGATCTCTAATTATTCAAATGTCAGACCATTTATCTATTTTTCTTTTTTTACTCTTTTCCTTCTCTTTGTTCTTTTGCTTTACATTCTGGGAAACATCTTAAGTTTTATTTTTCAAACTTTTGAGTTTAAATTTTATCTATTTATTTATTTAGGCTGTTCTGAGTCTTCTTTGCTGGGCAGGCTTGTGGTGAATGGGGGCCACTCTCTAGCTGTGGCACCCGGGCTTCTCATTTCAGCGGCCTCTCTTGTTGTGGGCTACCGGCTGTAGAGCATGGACCCAGTAGTTGTGGCCCACGGCCCAGTTGCCCTGTGGCATGTGAGATCCTCCCGGACCAGGGACCGAACCCGTGTCTCTCGAATTGGCAAGCAGATTCCTCACCATTGAGCCATCAGGGAAGCCCTTGAATTTTTATTTATATTTTTAATTTTCTTTTTTTTTTTCAAGAGCTTGTGTTTTTTCCTCTCTAAACGCTCTCTTCTTCAAGAAATAACATTCTCTTGTTGTTTTAAGGCTTCTATAGCTCTTGTATCTTTCTAAGAACGTTCATTTTAAAAGTTTTTTTTTTTTAATTCCTGCATATTTATTGCTATCTCTGCATTCATTAGAGTTTTCCCAGGAAAGTGGCCATCCTTGGTGGTCTGCTAATGTTTAAGAGTGGCGTACTTAAAAGTTGCTTGGAGTCTCTGAACTGTAACTGGGGTTTGCAGACTGACCTTCACTCTAGCGTGATTGGGCTGAACCATGAACTTGGAGAACTCCCAACAACAGTATCTTTAGAATTTATTTGAAGTCTGGTCAGAGTTCCCAGAGAAGACTAATCTCCTGCCTTGCTGCCCATATGTCGGGAACCAAATGAGGGAAGAGGACTGAGATTTTTAGTAGTCAGCAGGAAAGTTTCACTTGAGTAGAATAGCCTTAAATAGCCTTAAACAGACCAGTAGATGCATGTTATAAATCTACTGTCTTGCACCAGGAATCTCAATTGTTAACATCTCTCTACATTGTGTGTGTGTTTTATAATTAGAAATGAAGAAATTTCCTAAAGGAGGAAAGAAAACTCTCAATATTATAAGCTATTGTCTTTTATCTTTTTCCTGCAACCCAAAGGAAGCTCTATTTAACTAATTGGAATAATGATAGTGAAAATAATAGTAGTAGTAAGAATATGGCAGCTACTATTTTGGGGGGGCTTATTAGGTACCACAGACTATACTAGATGTTGTCACCTGTTATCTTATTGTTTGCTTTACACATACAAAACCGAAACTCAGAGAAGTTAAGCAATTTGTTTAGGTCATACAGCCAGTTCAGTGGTAAGAGTTCATAAGAGATTACAGATCATCCATAGACAAAACTACGCTGACTGGTTTAATCAAAGCCCACTGGCCTCCAAAGTCAAATTAATTTGTTTGAGATTTTTGCACTTTAATGATCTAGGTGATGGGGTGGGTGGAAATGTCTTTCCAGGAAATCGACTTTTCTATCTTAAATAATGAGTTTATTTAGCAGGGTGCTATTTCATTCAAAAACATGAACACACCTTTACTGAGTCCACCCCCTTCTTGATGCAAGATAGAAGAGAAAGTCTTAAATTTTGAATCCATCCAGCAAAGCATGATGTAGACTGACCTGCTTTGGGGAGTGGCCAGCCACTGGAATAGGAGTGAATGCTTATATTTAAATAGTGTTTCATCAACCTCTCCTCCAGCATTTGGATATAAAATTCCTGATGTGACTCCTTTCTGACTTCCGGCTTTCCTTTCTCTTTGCTGGTGACATCCTGGCCTCTTTCCATTCCTTGCCCACTTCTTTCCAAGAAGGGTGCTATCTGATTGGTGGTATTAAAGAAGGAACTGAGCATGCTCAATGCAGCTTCCCTCTCTCTTTAGAAGCCCGCCTGCCTGCAGGAAGCCCCCATTCTCTGACCATGATGTAATGAGCTTGGTGGGGAAGCTGGTTACTTGGGGGCGTGTCTACTCCTTTGCAAACTCATCTGAGCCACATTCTCCAATCTAGTTTTCATCAGTATTAAAGCTGACATTTGGTGTCTGTCTGGCTCACTCATGCATCCAGTTGTATTTGTTTCCAAACTTGTGCAAGGAGAAGGGGTGTAATGTCTTGAACTCCTTAGAGTCCCAGTAATTCTCTGCTGATTGACAGGTTGATTTTATTTTGTGATAAAAAGACATCAGAGAGCATAGAAGAAACTCCTTCAAAATGCACATTCTGTCAGGGAAACTAGGAAATTGTTTGAGCTTTACATTTAAAATAAGAGTATTTAGCAGCATACTGTTTTGGAAGTGAAGTTTTATTACTTTAGGTAGTTTGAATATTTAATTAAATCTGTCATTAATACTTCATAGAAATGCAAATCTGTATCTTTTCCCAGGAGTTCTTTTAGACAAGGATGAAAGCACCCTTTAGGGGCACATTCTCATGGTGCTGGAATTAACAAATTAAGTTTTCCAAAGAAGAAAGAAAAAGGTTGTTAAAGAATTTTTCTTTTCTAAATTTCACTGTCCAGATTGTTCTTGCAGTATATACAAAAGCCTTTACACTTATCCTACATTTTAGGAATAACTTTGCATAAATAGGCTTCTCTTGTGGCTCAACTGATAAAGAATCCATCTGCAATGCAGGAAACCTGGGTTCAATCCCGGGGTTGGGAAGATCCCTTGGAGAAGGGAAAGGCTACTTGTTCCAGTATTCTGGCCTGGAGAATTCCATGGACTATATTAGTCCATGGGGTCGCAAAGAGTTGGACACGACTGAGCGACTTTCACTTTTGCATCAATAAAATGAGATATCACTTCTGGCCACCTCACTGCACCCTGCATGTCTCCAGGGGACTAGACCTTACCGCCTACTGGGGCCATTACCTGTCCAAAGGTGGGCAAGATTGAAATCACATGGAGGAAACGTGAACATTTAGCTCATGGCAGGTGTGTCATGAGGGGACCTTTCATCCTTTTCTTGTTATTTCCCATCACTCATGTTTTTCCTTTTTAAGAATTTTAATAGGCTTTCCATAGCCCCCTTTCTATTGCCCCCAGAGAAAGGTACCTCCTTTCACCTGATGGTGAGGGTCTCTGTACTGTGGTTTCTATCTGACCTCTATGTCCTTATCTTCCACTTTTCCTCTCAGTTTCGGTCTAATTCACTCTCTCACTAATCCCACAGGGACCCCATGCATTCTGGCCTCCGTGCCTCTGGTTTGCTGTTTCCTCTTCCTGAATGCCTGGATCCTTCAATATCCAGTTCAAATGCCAAGATCTTCACAACCTCCCCTTCCCCCTTCCCCTTCTCCATCCTCTAGAATATCAGAGCCCTATGTAAAGACCTCCTTTATGGCACCAACCATGTGCATGCATGCTCAGTCACTTCAGTCATGTCTGACTCTTTGCAACCCCATGGACCAGATTCCTCTGTCCATGGGATTCTTCCAGCAAGAATACTGGAGTGGGTTGCCACGCCCTCCTCCAGGGGATCTTCCCGACTCAGGGATTGACCTGCATCTCCTGCATTGCAGGTGGAGTCTTTACTACTGAGCCACCAGGGGAGCCCGGCACCAACCATGCCCTACCTTTAATAATAAAATTAATATGAACAATAAACAATAACTATGCACCATCATTGAATACTCCAGTGTGTTAGGCACTGTTACACTCAATTAAAAATAATAGGTTATTTAATAATCAAAATAATTCTACTTATTTTGCTTCCAGCCAAGACAGAATTAAAGCACCAAATTATCCCCTCACCTAAAACACAACAGAAAGGAATGAACAAAAAAATGAAACAATGGTTTTTTGAAAATACTGGTAATTGTTTAGTTGATCAGTCATGTCTGACACTTTGCGACCCCATGACTGCAGCATGCCAGGCTTCCTTGTTCATTACCAATTCCAAGAGTTTGCTCAGACTCATGTCCATTGAGTCAGTAATGCTATCTAACTATCCCGTCCTCTGTTGTTCCCTTCTCCTCCTGCTCTCAATCTTTGCCAGCATCAGGATCTTTTCTAATGAGTCAGCTCTTCGCATCAGGTGGCCAAAGTATTAGAGCCTCAGCTTCAGCATCAGTCCTTCCAATGAATATTCAGGATTGATTTCCTTTAGGATGGACTGGTTTGATCTCCTTGTAGTCTAAGGGACTCTCAAGAGTCTTCTCCAACACCATAGTTCAAAAGCATCAATTATTCAGCACTCAGCTTTCTTTATAGTCCAGGCCTCACAACCATACATGACTACTGGAAAAACCATAGCTTTGACTAGACAGACCTTCGTGGGCCAAGTAATGTCTCTGCTTTTTAATACGCCATCTAGTTTGGTCATAGCTTTTCTTTCAATGAGCAAGCATCTTCTCCTGGGAAGAAGATGCTGCAGTCACCATCTGCAGTGATTTTGGAGACCAAGAAAATAAAGTCTGTCATTGTTTCCATTGTTTCCTCATCTATCTGCCATGAAGTGATGGGACCAGATGCCATGATCTTTGTTTTTTGAATGTTGAGTTTTAAGTCAGTGTTTTCACTCTCCTCTTTCACCTTTATCAAGAGACTTTTTAGTTCCTCTTCACTTTCTGCCATAAGGGTGGTGTCATCTGCATATCTGAGGTGACTGATATTTCTCCTGGCAGTCTTGATTCCAGCTTGAGTGTCATTCAGCACAGCATTTCACATATGTACTCTGTTCAGTTCAGTTCACTTCAGTCGCTCAGTCATGTCTGACTCTTTGTGACCCCATGAACCGCTGCATGCCAGGCCTCCCTGTCCATCACCAACTCCCGGAGTCCACCCAAACCCATGTCCATCGAGTCGGTGATGCCATCCAACCATCTCATCCTTTGTCGTCCCCTTCTCCCCCTGCCCCCAATCCTTCCCAGCATCAGGGTCTTTTCCAGTGAGTCAATTCTTCGCATGAGGTGGCCAAAGTATTGGAGTTTAAGCTTCAACATCAGTCCTTCCAGTGAACACCCAAGACTGATCTCCTTTAGGATGGACTTGTTGGATCTCCTTGAAGTCCAAGGGACTCTCGAGTCTTCTCCAACACCACAGTTCTAAAGCATCAATTCTTTGGCGCTCAGCCTTTTTCACTGTCCAATTCTCACATCCATACATGACTACTGGAAAAACCATAGCCTTGACTAGACGGACCTTTGTCGGCAAAGTAATGTCTCTGCTTTTCAATATGCTATCCAGGTTGGCCATAACTTTCCCTACAAGGAGTAGGCATCTTTTCATTTCATGGCTGCAATCACCATCTGCAGTGAATCTGGAGCCCAAAAAAATAAAGTCTGACACTTTTTCCACTATTTCCCCATCTATTTCGCATGAAGTGATAGGACTGGATGCCATGATCTTAGTTTTCTTCATGTTGAGCCTTAAGCCAACTTTTTCACCCTCCTCTTTCACTTTCATCAAGAGGTTTTTTAGGTCCTCTTCACTTTCTGCCATAAGGGTGGTGTCATCTGCATATCTGAGGTTATTGATATTTCTCCTGGCAGTCTTGATTCCAGCTTATGCTTCCTCCTGCCCAGCGTTTCTCATGATATACTCTGCATATAAGTTAAATAAGCAGGGTGATAATATACAGCTTTGACATACTCCTTTTCCTATTTGGAATCAGTCTGTTGTTCCATGCCCAGTTCTAACTGTTGCTTCTTGACCTGCACACAGGTTTCTGAAGAGACAGGTCAGATGGTCTGGTATTCCCATCTCTTTCAAAATTTTCCACAGTTTATTGTGATCCACACAGTCAAAGGCTTTGACATAGTCAATAAAGCAGAAGAAGATGTTTTTCTGGAACTCTCTTGCTTTTTTGATGATCCAGCTGATGTTCGCAATTTGATCTCTGGTTCCTCTGCCTTTTCTAAAACCAGCTTGAACATCTGGAATTTCACGGTTCATGTATTGCTGAAGCCTGGCTTGGAGAATTTTGAGCATTACTTTACTAGCGTGTGAGATGAGTGCCTTTCTTTGGGATAGAAATGTAAACTGACCTTTTCCAGTCCTGTGCCCATTGCTGAGTTTTCCAAATTTGCTGGCATATTGAGTGCAGCACTTTCACAGCATCATCTTTTAGGATTTGAAATAGCTCAACTGGAATTCCATCACCTCCACTAGCTTTGTTTGTAGTGATGCTTTCTAAGGCCCACTTGACTTAACCTTCCAGGATTTCTGGCTCTAGCTGAGTATGAGTGATCACACCATCATGATTATCTGAGTCATGAAGATCTTTTTTGTACAGTTCTTCTGTGTATTCTTGCCACCGCTTCTTAATATCTTATATGTACTCTGTATATAAGCTAAATAAGCAGAGTAACATATAAAGCCTTGGCATACTCCTTTCCCAATTTTGAGCCAGTCTGTTGTTCCATGTCTGGTTCTAACTGTTGCTTCTTGACCTGGACAACAGTCAAAAGTGATCCCTGAGATATAGAAAACAAAATGAATTGAGCCTATGGTCTGGTAACAGATCACCAGGCAGGTGGCTGTCCACCTCCTGCTCCAAACCAGGAAGGAGTGAGGTCTAGTAACATCCTTTTGATAACAAGACTTCATGTTTCTTCTAAGCAGGGAAATGAAGTTCTCAAAAAGCAGAGATGTCCCTTTGCTGACCAAGGTTCGTATCGTTCAAGTTGTGGTTTTTCCAGTAGTCATGTATGGATGTGAGAATTGTACCATGAAGAAGGCTGAGCATCAAAGAATTGATGTTTACAAGCTGTGGTATTGGAGAAGACTCTTGAGAGTCCCTTAGACTGCAAGGAGATCAAACCAGTTAGTCTTAAGGAAATCAACGCTGAATATTCATTGAAAGGACTGAAGCTGAAACTCCAGTACTTTGGTCACCGGATGTAAAGAGTTGACTCACTGGAAAATACCCTGACGCTGGGAAAGATTGTGGGCAGGAGGAGAAGGGATGACAGAGGATAAGATGGCTGGATGGCATCACTGACTCAATGGACATGAGTGTGTGCAAACTCTGGGTGATAGTGAAGGACAGGAAAGCCTGGCGTGCTGCAGTCCATGCAGTCACGAAGAGCTGGACGTGACTTAGCTGCTGAAGAACAATAACAACTTGCCGAGGAACTGTTTCATGCTGTGGTTCTGCGTGTTATTGCCTCTGATCCCTGATAATAATGGGCTGTTTTGTGAGCCAAATATGCAGGTCCCCGCAGTGTGTCTTTGAAGAACTAGTTTCCTTTGTTGTTCTTCGTTCTCCAGGGCCTGTGGCCAGGACCACCTCTCCAAGAAGCCTCTGAAGTTTCCCCCAGCAGAATTTTATTTTCCAGGCAACAACACCCAGAGTGGACTATCTGCTTCTTTGGGGCACTTTTCACCTTCTCCTGGTGGCAGAGTTGTTTTCTGAAGGACAGAGCATATAGGTGAAATCTGAGCCTTTCAAGCTGGAACTTGCCCTCCTCAGAAGGACATTCAATGGGGACAGGAAAATTGTGCAGACATGGGAGAACCCAGGGCATCATCTTCTGCCAGCCTCTACATCATGGACATGTGCCAACTACTTTAAAACCTCTAAATACAAATGCGTGACTCTTAAAAATAGGTTACATGACAGGAGAAAATGTTTACAAACTTTTTCTTTCAATTTTTTTTTTGTGGTGAAATATACATAACATGAAATGTACCACCTTAACCATCTTTCTCAGTGTCCAGCTCAGTGGCATTAAGTATGTTGAGATTGTGCACAGCCATTGACACCATCCATCCCCAGACATTTTTTGTCTTCCCAAAATGAAACTTTGTCCCCATGAAGCACTAACTCCCACTGCTCCTCTCCCAGCCTTTGGCAATTACCATCCTATATTCTGACCCTATGAATTTGACTGTTCTAGGAGACTCATATAAGCAGACTCTTATGGGATTCATGCATTTGTGACTGGTTGATTTCACTGAGCATAATGTCATCCATGTTGTAGCATCTGCTTGAATTTACTTCCTTTTCAAGGCTGCATAATATTTCATCATGTAGATAAGGGGCCCATTCTGTTTATCTATCCATCTGTTGAGGGGCACTTGGGTTGCTTTGACTTTGGGCTACTGGGAATATAATTTCACAAACCGTTAAAGGTGAAATTAAAGGCTTCATCGAGATATGGTGCTTATGCAGGCTACTTTGGGGGTTGTGCTTTAGCTTCCTGAGCAAGGGAGAGGGGTGTATACTTACCCTTAGGGGCTCAAGTGGTGAAATCAGAGAGTTGAGTTGCGTGAGCTCAGTCGTGTCCGACTCTTTTCAACCCCATGGCCTGTAGCTCGCCAGCCTCCTCTATCATGGAATTCTCCAGGTGCGAATACTGGAGTGGGTTTCCATTTCCTCCTCCAGGGGATCTTCCCAACCCAGGGATCAAATCTGGGTCTCCTACGTTGCAAGTGCATTCTTTACCATCTATTAGACTTTGTTGTTCCCTGTAGCAGGTTTTCTAGAGAAAGTGTAAGAGGTAGTGATGTGGAGAAAGTGTAGAGATGCTGGAAGGAACAAACTATTAATACTTAGTTGAGTGAAGGATCCTTCATTTAGAATTTCTTCGGAGCCCTTCAGTTGCTAAGGCCCTCACCCAGAGGAGCTTTGTTCTGCTGGGGCAAACAGTATGATGCCAACTGGGAAGAGGAGCTTGAGAGATGAAGGAAACACAGAGAAGGAGGCAATAGATACGCAAAATGAGGGTGGCTCAAAGTGGCTCCTTAGGAACCAAGACACAGAGAACAAACAGGAGATTTTCGGGTGGACCAGGATGTGCAGCATTTGAATCATGGCAAAAAGTTTGGATTTGTAGATGCAAGGAGCCTGGTGGGCAGATCATGAGCCATCACGGGTATGGAAGTCCAGGTGTGGGGTGGGGGTGGTGGAACAGCCCAGCTGTACCTTAACGTGAATGGGGATGGGAAGGGCTTGGAGACTTTGTTAGCAAGACTGAACTTTCATCCTGTAGGATGGGGAAGCTTAAAGGATTTTGCCCTGGGGAGCAACACAGTTCAGTTTCCCTCCAAGAATGATAAATGTGGAATGAACAGCTAGATTCCGAAAGCCCCGCAGTGAGCGTCTTTATAAGTGGAGGTGCCCTTGCTGTCTTTTTTTGTTTGTTTGTTTTCTTTTTTTAATTTTCTTTACTTTATTGTGTTGGTTTTGCTATACAATGACATGTAACTGCCATGGGTTTACATATGCTCCCCCTCCAGAACCCCCCTCCCTCCTCCCTCCCGGTTCCCTTCCCCTGGGACATCTCGGTGCACCAGCCCCGAGCATCCACCCTGGGCTGGCGATTGATTTCACATATGATAATTAACATGTTTCAATGCCACTCTCCCATATCATCCCACCCTTGCCCTCTTCCACAGAGTCCACAAGTCTGTTCTATACATCTCCGTTCCTTTTGCTGTCTCGCATGCAGGATTCTCGTTACCATATTTCTAAATTCCATGTATATGCGTTAGTATACTGTATTGTTGTTTTTCCTTCTGGCTTACTTCACTCTGGATAATAGGCTCCAGTTCCATCCACCTGAGTAGAATTGATTCGAATGAATTTTTTTTTAATGCTGAGTAATATTCCATTGTGTATATGTACCACAGCTTTCGTACCCATTTGTCAGTTGATGGGCATCTAGGTTGCTTCCATGTCCTGGCTATTGTAAACAATGCGGCGATGAACATTGGGGTACACGTGTCTCTGTCAATTCTGGTTTCCTCGGTGTGTATGCCAAGCAGTGGGATTGCTGGGTCATATGGCAGGTCTATTTGCAGTTTTTTAAGGAATCTCCACACTGTTTTCCATAGTGGCTGTACAAGTTTGCATTCCCACCAACACTTTGCTGTCTTAAACTGCACGCTGAGATTCCAGTACTGTTGCTTTTAACTCTTGAGACCCTCCTCAGGGTCCCGACTGGATGACTGGCTGCCTACCTGCACCGATACAAATACCACCGATACCAGCTGCTGTTTGTAAGCCACACGTTCTGTCCTCTGTCCTCCCCTTACTTACGGCTCTCTGGTCTCTGGCTGGCCCCTCCCAGGTCCGAGGAGAGTTGCTTCGGGAGAGAGTGCAGCAACTGGAGGCCCAGGAGGGACGCTTTGCCGAGTCCCTCATCTCCCTGCAGTTCCAGAAGGCGGCCAGGATGGCCAGGACCCTGTGGGCATACACCGCCCTCCTGAGCATCCAGGACCTGCTGCTGGAGGAGTTGAGCGCGTCGGAGACCCTGACCAAGTCAGCCTGCATGCAGATCCTGGAGTCACACAGCCCGGTGAGTGCAGGACCCAGGAAGGAAAGGATGCCCACTACACCTCATCCCTCAGTGGTTCTGGTGGCCGCCTCCATTTCTCCCACAATCGGATGGGTCGTCTGCCATCCTGTCTCCACCGAGGGGTCCTGGGGTGGGCTGAGTGAGGTAAGTTACATGGGAGCCTGGTGCCCTGCTGCTGCCCAAGGCTCCTCTATTCTGTTGCCTTCGGGAAGCAAGCCTTTTAAATGTTAGCATTTTAACATCTGAGAACCTGGGATTCCTCTTGCAGCCAGCAGCTGTTTATTTCTTTGATAGTGCTATGAAAAGTAGAGAGAGAAATGGCAACCCACTGCAGTATTCTTGCCTGGAGAATCCCATGGACAGAGGAGCCTGGTAGGTTCCCAGTCCATGGGGTCACAAGAGTCGGACATGACTTAGCGGCTAAACCACCACCACCATGAACAGTAGCTACGTAGCTTTCAATGAGGGCTTCCCAGGTGGCACCAGTGGTAAAGAACCCCCCTGCCAATGCACGAGATGTAAGAGATGCATGTTGGATCCCTGGGTTGGGAAGATCCCCTGGAGGAGGGCATGGCAACCCACTCCTGTATTCTTGCCTGGAGAATCCCATGGACAGAGCAGCCTGGTGGGCTACAGTCCATGGGGTCACAAAGCGTCGGACATGCCTGAAGTGACTTAGCACAGCTTTCAGTGAAGGGCACCTTAGATGCTGTGAAGTATTGGATTCATTTTTATTTTCAAAATTGTAATTGTTACCATTATTTCTATATGCTGCATGTTTTTAAGGTGTGGAAGGTATATTCATAATGCAAAAGCTACCAATGTAACTGCTTTGAGGACTAATTTTAGTTACTTTATGTGTAATTTTAGCATTTTGCATATTATTGTTAATAGTCACCTAAATGGAACTCACATTTATTGAGTGTGCCATGTGTGTGGTAGGCATGCACTAACGAGCTGTGTGAAATGGGCATGCTCTCATTTAAGCGTTAATAATTCTTTACTCAATCATGCATCTTGAGACGAGCATTTAAGCTTGATTAATAATAAGTTGCAATTTTATGCCTCTTTGCAATTATGTTCTTTGTCAGACATTATGTCAGTTAATCATTGAGCCGTGCTGTGAACTCAGTAGTATTTCTGTGCCCAGTTCTCAAGTAAAGAAATGAGATTCAGGCAAGTGGCAGGTCAAGCTTTTTCCAAGTTTTCCGAGGTCCACAGAGCTAGTAAGTGAAATCTGTTCTTTTCTGACTTTAGCCCCTGGGTCATGTCCACGGATATCTCAGTTGATCCTGTCGATGGAGGTTCCCATTTCTTTGTAGAAAATCATAAATAACATTAGACTCTGAAGCATGTGTTGCTCTGTCGTGTCTGACTGTTTGTAACCTCATGGACTGTAGCCCGCCAGGCTCCTCTGTCCATGGGATTTCCCAGACAAGCATACTGGAGTGGGTTGCCATTTCCTTTTCCAGGGGATCTTCCCATCCCAGGGATCGAACCTGCATCTCTTGTGTCTCCCACATTGGCAGGCAGATTCTTTACTACTGTGCCACCTGGGAGCCCAGATTCTGAAGAGCCCAGGCTATTTTTTCCAGCAAATATAGTGCACCCTGCACTGTGACACCTGCTTGTAGAGAGAGGAAGGAAGGGGAAACTTTGTGGGTATCCCAGCACAAAACATCCAGGCACTGGATAAATAAAAACAAATATATTTTTTTCTTGCTTTGTGAGTTCACAGTAAGATGAGGAAAATCCCCAAGGGATGAGGATAGCTTGAAAAAATCTGAACTCACAGAAAGAGATGAATGAGAGGCTGAAATCTCAAAGCAGAGGGAGAAAACCAGGACCTCCAGGGGTTGAGGGGTTAATTTGAAGGACCAGGAGGTGGAGCTTCGGGATGTCCTGAGGAGTAGAACAACCAGTGGGATTGGTGTGGAGGGTGGGTGGTGGGTGAAGCCACTTGTGCTCAAAGGAGCCCCCTGGATCACCTGTCCATCTCCAGCCCTGCCAGGGTTGGGGGAGGGGAGTCCCCTCTGTGAGTTTGTCATCAAAGGTTTCTACTAACAGGACAAAGGAATTCAAAAATACTTTAGCCATTCAGTCAGAAAATCTCCAAGGTGATGAATTAAATTAAATTAAATTAGATATGCAAATATCTGGCAAGATTGACCATTTAAAAAAGAGATAAAGAAGTAATATCAGAAGTATAAAAGGCAACTTGACAATAGATGCCCTAGAGTTTTTAAAAATAAGAGAATTCCATGAACGATAATTTTATGTAGGTGAATTTCAACATTTCTAAAAAACTATAGCTCGCCAAAATTGGCTCAAGTGAAAAGAAATCTCTATAGTCCTGTTACCATGAAAGAAATTGACTGAGTAGTTTCAGAATCTTCTGACACACACAAAAATATCTAACCTTGATAGTTTTATAGGCGAACTCCACCAAAACTTAATATAGCAAAATTTTCCAATCTCACATCATTAGGATGTTAAAAAAAGTAGGGAATATTCCTCATTTCATGAAGCTCAGATAACCTTGACACCAAAACCAGGCATGATTAGTATGAGAAAGAATAATTAGAGTTTAGTCTTACTTATGAGCCTAAATGTACAATTAATAAACAAAATGTTAATGAATAATCCAATCATCTATAAAAAGATATAGCACAACCAATATGAGTTTTTCCCAGGAATGTAAGGTTGGTTTAACACTAAAACACATATGGACAAAATTCATCAGATTAACAGATTAAAGACACACAATTCCTGTGATCATTTTGGTATGAACAGAACAGGCATTTTATTGAATTCAGCACCCATCCAGTGTCAGACTCCTTAGCAAATCAGCAATAGGAGGAAATCGTGCAAGATATTTACCCCAAACCCACAGGGAGTATCACTGCTAGGTGACTGGCACGGAGGCAAGGGCACCGCCTGGAATTGCAGGTGAAGGGAGCGAGGTCTTCAGAGGCAGGGCAGGGCCGTGGCCATGTGTCAAGCAAGTTAGGAGCAAAGTAAGACACTCGGAGCCTCTGGCTTTTAATTCCCAGTTCATCTCTTCATTATAAACTCTCTGAGAAACACCTCAGTTCAACCCCAAGAGACCTAATGGCCTTTTTACTTGTAATAGCCCTTGTTCCTACTAGTAATTGTGTAGCACAACACTTATATTTTCAATTTTATGTTAAAGCCCTTTTAAGTGACATCAATGCTTCCTTATTCTTCAATGTGCTTGAAGTAGAAGAGTTAACATGGCCTGAATTGGAAGCAGCTGATAAAACTATGGGTACAGTGCCAGGGTTTTTTGCTTTAATGAAGATTTACATTTGGAGGGAAAACCTATCATTTTATACTCGATATTCGACTTTCGTTCTGCACTTTGATCATTCTGGGAAAACCACTTTCCCATTGGGATTGGGCTTTTAAGCTGTTACACATTCAGAATTTAAAAAGCATGAAATGAAATGCTTTGGAAGCAGTGACTCCTGAGAAAACTGTGTCAGGTCCCCCTCACTGGATGAAGCGTTTAGACTCATTTTGTGAAACTGGACCGCAGAAAGGACCATAATTGAATCTTGGGGTTGAATGGCAATCACGGGCAGCTTTAAATGTGATTGTCTCACTCATAACACATGATGTGACCCCAGGCTAACTGCGCCTACTGTGTTTAATCCACAGTTTAAGTTGCTTCGTACGTATCTACTTTTCCAAGTCTGGACTGGACGTCTTCCTTTTCTGTCCGCTGCCTTACTGCCCGCTCACCACCAGTCACTCAGTCTGTCGATTCTGCCTTTTCTCACTTTTGACCTTTGCCACCCAGCTTCTCTACTCAGACAAATCTAGACCTGAAAACAAAAAAAATCACACCAGGAGTAGCTCTCATCAGGTCCAGGGCATCGTGTTAAGTGTGTAAACCTTCTGTCAGGCCCGGGGATGTCAGCTCCGGGATGTTTTTGTTTCCATTCTGCAGATGGAGTTGAGGCTTAGGGCTGTTAACTCATTTTACCACGGTCCCAGAGCTGGAAATCAAAGCCCACACTGCCTGCTTGCGAAGCCCAGTTGTTCCTGGTCTCACACCAATTTCCACCTGCCTCCTTCTTTCCCTACGGCACTCTCCTCCATCCTTCAGCCAAAGGAACATATCTGAAAAATAAAAGTAATTAGTGACAGCTTCATTCCCAGGTCCATATTTTAATATCTCCTCTCTACCTCTCCCTCCCTCAGACCCTGCATTTTAGCCCTTGGACCTTCCTGAACACTTGAGATACATTCAGGCCTCAGCTCCTTTGAAGGACCTCTGTCTAGAATGCTTCTGCTCCCCACCTTACAAACTCCTCTCTGTCAGCTACAACAAGCCAAATGTTGCCTCTTCTGTGAAGCCACCCATGATTCCCTGGGGCAGAGTTGATTTTTCCCAGCTCTGTGCTCAACTCACCTTCCATCTAGATTCCCTGAGCTGACCTGTTACCTGTCAGTGTATCTGTGTTTGCACATCTGTCTCCCACGCTAGACCATGAGTTTCCAGAGTCTAGGGGCCATGTCTCATTCACCCCAGAATCCCTCATGCCCAGTAAATGACCTGGAACTGTCTGTCTTCATCATCATCATCTACCCATCTGTCCATCCATCCATTCATTGAACAGATGTCTACAGAGTGCTTTCCAGAGACAATGGGAGCAAGAGATAGGGCCTTGAGTTAGAGAAACCTGAAGTTATTCCTCTCTCAGGTTTTTGGGACTTCACATGTCCTTATGCTCTCTGCTCCTTAGCTAACTTATTTATAAAATGGGATATTAACAGATTCCTAGTTTGTGCTGGTTTTTGAAGATCAAATACATTAACTCATGTAAAGATACCATGAATCAAATCTAGCACAGTGTGGAAGTTCGGTGTGTGCTAATTGCCATTATCGTTACTAATAATAAGATGATGCTGATTACTGTGACTCCTTCCATAGGCCAGGCTCCCTGTTGGGAAGCTGCTGCTGCTGTTTAGTCATTCAGTCGTGTCCGAGTCTTGTGACTCCATGGATGTAGCCCGCCAGGCTCCTTTGTCCATGGGATTCTCTAGGCGAGAATACTGGAGTGGGTCGCCATTTCCTTCTCCAGGGAATCTTCCAGACCCAGGGATCCAATCCAGGTTTCCTGCTTGGCAGGTGGATTCTTTACAGCTGAGCCACCTGGGAAGCCTACTCCCTGCTAGGGAGAGGGATGAACAAGACAGTCCCAGAGTCCCTGCCTCAGCATCGAAATTCTAGTGAAGAGAGCAGATTCTAGATTCTATTCTAGAACTACCTCTTGGATTCCAGTAGTGCTAAGTGGCAGAGGTTTGCAGATAGGACTGACCCCTGGGAGAAGCTGCCTCCAGCAACTTAGAACCTGCAGGATGTTTGTTCCCAACCAGGGTTCACCTGGTCTTGGAAAATCAAGGTGTGACATGCCAGCTGTCTGTGCTCTGCCTATTTCAGGGACGCTAGCAGGTGTGGGTTTGTCCCTTCCTTCCCCATGCAGTGGCTGGGGCTGGCACCTCAGTGGAAGCCTGGTCCATGACCAGCTCCAGACACGCTGACAGAACATGGGAGTGGAAACTCATTAGTGCTGTTGGAAATGCTGTGTTTGGTTATGTTTCCATTTGGGATGCAGCAAAGAGAAGGATGGTAACAATTGGAAATCTCATCCTGCTGGAAACCCATACTCAGAGCATCCCAAACTTCACAGCACTCGAGGCAAAACCTATATGCTCCCCATGTGATGACCTCAGTTTACCTCTTTGGCCATTTTCTCCATGTCTTGATTTTTGAGTAATGTTTCTGAGACTTTGAAGCAAGCTTTGGCACCTCTGCAGAAAGGCAGATTGTTTTGTACAAAATTTAGGAGGATCAAGGACCCCCATCACCTAACGACGTCTATCCAAGGCCTCCTAGGATCAAACCCCACCGTCACACCACCCCCAGGTAGCATACTGGCCAATCTGGTGAATAATGCGTTCGATGACAGTGGTTTCAATGACTAACCCCTAAAGCCCACATTCCTGCCCACCCTCTCTTCCCGCCTAAACAAACTGTGGATAGTCTCTTATACCCAGATTCTCTGACTCTGATGGCCTCAGGCTGCCAATTTCTTGTTTGGCCAGTGAGAGACAATATAGCTTGGGGGTTAGGGCACAAACCAAATCATGGAGCCAGCTGACCTGGCGCCATATTCTCATTCTGCCACTTAAGATTCATAGGCGTGTGTCCCGAGTCCCTTCAGTCGTGTCCAACTCTTTACAACCCTATGAACTGCAGCCCTCCAGGTTCCTCTGTCCATGAGATTTTCCAGACAAGAATACTGGAGTGGGTTGCCATGCCTTCCTCCAAGGGATCTTCCTGATCCAGGAACCAAATCCATGTCTCCTATGTCTCCTGCATTGCAGGATTCTTCACTGCTGAGCCACCTAGGAAGCCCCCTTAAGAATCACATGAACTGGCAAATTACTTTTTCTCTCTTCCTCAGTTTCCACATAGGTAACAGAAAAGAAATATGGTTTCCATATAATTTTTAAAGGATTCAATGAGATGAATCTATGCAGGGCACTGAGAGCAGCGCTGGGCGTGACCTGAGTATGGTTGGTGTGAGGCATGATCTGCATTTGCTGGTCCAGCCCAGTCTTCATCGTGTATAATACATGCTGATACCCCACATACATCTGTAACAGGTGTGAGCTGCTAGGCAGGTGCCATGTGCTGCAGGTGAGGGGATAGAAATGCAGTCCTGCCCCTCCCCCCCCCCCCCCCCCGGAGCTCACACTCTAGCAGGAAATAGAGCACTGTTCTAGTCTGCTTGTGCTGCTGTGTCCAAACACCATTGTAGACTTCAGGGCTTAAATAACAGACATTGATTTTCTCACAGTTCTTGAGGCTAGGAAGTCCAAGATCAAGGTGCCAGCTGATTCTGTTTCTGGTGAAGAATCTTTGTGGTTTGCACACAGCTGCCTTCTCACTGTGTCCTCATGTGACAGAGAGAGCGCCAATCTCTTTTTTTCCCATCGTGGGGGCCCCACCCTCATGTCTGTCTTCTAAACCTATGCATGACTGCTTGCAGTCCTGTCTGACTCTTTGCAGTCTTACGGACTGTAGCCTGCCAGGCTCCTCTGTCTATGAGATTTTCCCAGCAAGAATACTGGAGTGGGTTGCCATCTTCTCCTCCTGCGGATCTTCCCAACTCAGGGATGGAACTGCATCTCTTGCATCTGTTACATTGGTAGGCAGGTTCTTTACCACTAGTGCTGCCTGGGAAGCCCTACTAACTCCCAAAGGCCACACCTCCACACCTCCAGGCACTCTCTTACTGAGGACAAGGGATCCAGCATGTGGATTTAAGGGACCACGAGCATTCATTCAGTCTGTAACAGGAAAATGTTAGGGGTAGTGAGTGGGCAGTTGAGGAAAGGGTATCTGTTTAGTTGCCAACTAAACAACTAGATAAAAGCAGACTCCCCCACCCATGAAGTTCCCGTTTCTGGGAAGCTCTTGTTGACCTACATACCTGACTTCTTGAGTGACCCTGCTTTGCCCTCTCTGCACCCTAATTCCTGCTCTCTTAAGTGACTGCCAGGCATCCCACCTTTGACCCCTAAAAAGGCAGAGCACCTGGGCCACGTTCTTTTTCTCTACTTGTGATGCTGCTCTGTGGCCCGGGTGTGCCGTGTACCCTCCAGGCCATGTTCCTTGATTTTTCAAGGTCCCTGATGGTTGTTGCTCAGCTGTTGTCCCAGCACTCAGACACAAGCTGCTAACTTCGTAACAGGCTTCTCTTCCCTGACATCTTTCTATCCTTCATTTTCTAATGTCCATTTAATATTTAATTTCTATTGAATGTTTAAACCTGAAGTTTAACTGAAGATAATATTTTTCAGCTTTTCATTTTGAAATAATTATAGATTCATAAGAAGTTGCAAAAATAGTCATAAGAATCACAAAGACTGACCCAACCTCAGCATCGGCCCATCAGGGAAATGTCTCTGGGCTCTGCCACAGGGAGTGTGGACCCAGGTGAGGATCCCCAGGCAGCTCCCGTCAGTAGCATCATGGACTATGGCTGAGACCAGCACAAAGCAGTTCCCCCAAGGAGGTTTTTCTAAAGCCAGTCCTTGAAAGAAGACTCAGAGTTGGCCAGGCAAACAGGGAAAGGGCCTGCAGGTAAGGGTGCAGCATGTGCAAAGGCATGAGGTGCGAGAGACCTGGATGCAGTCTCATTGTGCTGTTTGCACAGCTGGATGGTGGCGGGGGTGGACAGTGATGGGGAACACGTCCACCCGTGGCTAATTCATGTCAATGTATGGCAAAAACCACTACAATATTGTAAAGTAATTAACCTCCAATTAAATTAATTAATTAAAAAGAAAAAAAAAGAGGAGGTCCTGCCAGGCCTGCAGCGCCCATCCAAAAGGGGTGGATTTTATCCTGCAGCCCACCTGCCTTGTGCTCAGTACCTGCCCCTCTGTGTGCAGGAGCTCCAGGAGCTGGAGAGAAAGCTGGAGGACCAGCTGGCACACCAGGAGGCAGCCCAGCTGCAGCGGGCCCTGGACAGTTGGCAGCAGTGGGCAGGCGAAGGACCTGGGCTTCTTCAGGAGCCAGAGGAGACAGATTCTGAAAGGCAAGTCTCTGCTGTCCTGCAACGAGCCCTGAGCAAGAGTCAGAAGCTACTGGAGCATCACCAGCAGAGGTGAGCTGAGGACCCAGTGTATGGCAGGCATCTTCTTTATGCATCCATTTGTGAATGAACACTTAGGTTGCTTCTATATCTTGGCTATTGTATATAGTGTTGCAGTGAACACAGGGGTACATATAGCTTTCAGAAAACATAATTTTTAACAGCTTCATAATTTTCCACTGTGAAGGACAGGGTGAAAACTATAATACATACACAAATTCATTGAAAGAAAATAGGCCAGACTGTGATAGATGTGATTTCTGTGTGGTGAGATTACAGGTGACTTTAATGTGTTTGATTATGCTTTTCTGTGTAAACACAGTATCAAAGTACATTTCTGTTCCATTTAAATAATTGCATAAGAGGCTGAATCTGTTTGATCAGAGGAAAATGCTTAGAGATGATGACTTGACTTAGACTTGATTGTGTATTTTAGGATATTTAACACCCTAATGTATTCCATGCTTCATGGAGAAAACTGCTGATGATCAAGCTTTTTGTATGAGTTGTACCCTCAAAGGGTTTAGATTGTATTAACCAGCAAGAAGGCAGGATGGATAACCCAGGATACCAACTTAAATTGGCTGAGGGGATAGACTGGGAAGACCCCCTTGTGGGAAAGTCAAGAAGCCTGATGGAGACCTCATGTGATAAGGTGCCACCCAGCTTCTGTGGTCAGATCCAGGTCCATCCTTGGGAGATGATTCTGGCCCCACTTCAACACAGGAGCACATGATGGATGAACACCCCAGACCTTGGTATTCTTGAGCACCAGGCATGACAGCTAATACTGAGAGTTTTCACATTAGGATCACCACTGGAGGTCAGAAGAAACAGAAAGTGTCCACTGTACTGAGCAGGCATTTTGAGACTGAAAAACAAGGCAGGCAGCTCCATTTAATTGATGGATCCATTTATCTAGGGTAACTTACTCACACAGTGGGATCAGGCAGACAACAACCCAAAAGCTTTCACAGCTTCACTCTAAACCGAGGGGCCATTGAGACAATTTTATAATTAACCTAGGGTGTCGGGGTAGGTGCTTGGAAATGGGATGTGCGTTCCTAAGTCAAAATTTATGAATGGGTAACTAGTCCCTTGGATGTCAGGAATACTTCAGGGAAGGTTTTCATCCTTGTCTGGGGAATAACAAAACACAGAGAATACCTGACCCTAATGATTATTAAACAATATCTATTAACTACAAAGCCTTTGACGACAGAAGTGATTCACTGCACAGTCCTGGGTGGGTCAGCAGAAGGACAGGAAAGACTATAAGGGCCCAAGATGACATCAGTTATGCTAATAGCCACGCAGAGCACATGCTGCCCTGCAAAGCCACAGAAAAGTCTCCATACAGTTCCCACAAAAATTGTCACTTGAATGAGCCCTCCATCCTGGTGAGCAGTCCCAGATTCATTTATTTGCAAGATAATCTAGCTAAAAAGAGGCCAGCTTCTTCTGGCTATCTCTTTTGATGGATTTTTTTTTTCAATCATGTAGATTAAGTTTGTGATTCTTGTTATTTAACCCACTAGACAATCTTCTCATAGGATCACTTTACAACAACACTGAACTGATGGAGATTTTGTTTTCACCCTAGTTTGAGAGAGGAGCAAGAAGACAGTGTCGTGCTGGAAGATTTGCTGGAGAATATGGAGACTGACACCTTTGTGACCCTGTACGGCCAGGTGAGAACAAGTTCACTGTGTCCTGGGTCCATCCCTTGCCAGCCCATAACTTTTCCTTTTTCTCAGAGTCTGCATTTCCTCACCTGCAGGGCACAGATGATAACAGGAACCTTGAGAACTGCCAAGAGGATTTGTGAAAATCCCTGGCCCAGGGCCAGCACCCAGGGGACATTCAATCAGGGGTCATGGCAGCAGCAAAAACAACAGTAATCACTGCCCTGGTCAGTTTATTTTCTGTGATTAGACAGGCACCCAAACCATCTTCTTCTCGGTCTTAAATAGGTTTAATATACACAGAGTAGGTTCCACCAGGAACAAAGTGGGTCTCTGAAATCTGGGCCAGATAAGGAGAATGCTGAGACTGCACACCACGTTTCAACTTTTCTGTGGTGAGGTTGGGTAGGCTCATTCCTGGCCAGAGCTGCAGCCCTCACCAGCATTCCTGAGACAGAGCGTGAGGCTGTGCACATGGAGCCATATGCAGAATTACGTAACTCTACTAGTGGTATTTTATGTGCATCCCAAGGTGGGCTTCCTGGTTTCTTTGAGTCTCAGCAAACGTGATTTGTGACAAGTCATTTATGCCAATTATAGGCCATTGGAAGGTAGGTATTGCTGATCTTGCTTCAGTTCAATGATGTCACTGTTAAACTCTGATTCTTCACACCTCTCCTTGAAGTTCCAGCTCCTGTGTCTGTGTTCACATGAAGGTAAAGGTGAACACAATCAATCTGCTGTCTTTTCTTTCCAAGAAAGTACATGCCACCAAGTCTCTGAAGCAAATTATACTCATGTCCCGAGGAGACCTGACCCATGGATCCCTGGTTGCAAGGGGGGGCTGCAAGTTCAGCACTGCCTTTTCAGCCTCCAAAGAGAGCCAGCAGGGAGAAGGGTAGGGATGCTTTCAGGTGTCCAGCCAGCAGAATTGGCCACAACTGTCCACAGGCACACACACCTTCTCACTTATATTAGTTTCCTGTTGCTGCTGTAACAAATTACTACCAATTTAGTGGCTTAACAGAACACAAATTTATTATATTCTTGTTCTGTGGGTCAGAACAAGTCCTGCATGGGTTTTGCCAGACTAAAATCAAAGTGTCAACAGATCTCTCCTCCTTCTAAGGATCTGAATGAATCTATCTCCTCCTCATTCAAGTAATTGTCAGAATTTGGTTCACTGTGGTTGTAGGACTGAGGTTTTCATTTCCTTGCTAGCTGTCAGCTGGCGGCTGTTACCAGTTTCCAGAGGCATTTGAATTTCTTAGTTCATGGCTCCCTTCTTTCATCTTCAAACTCAACAAATCACATCTTACTGATGCTTCTTCCACTGTCATCACATCTCTTTCTGACCTACCACAGCAGGAAAAGTTCTGTGCTTTTAAGGACCCATGTGATGATGAGGTTGGACTCATCTGGATAATCAGTCTAGGCTTCATCATTAAGCTTCAGCACAAAGTCCCTTGCTGTGTAAAATGACATAGTCACAGGTTCTGGCATGGGGCATGAACACCTTTGAGGCCATTATTCTGCCAGTCACATCAAACAGGAAGCCAAGGTTAAGCATCAAAGTCAGTAGTAAGTCTAATATGCTCCTTCCTCTTTGACATGAGAGCTGACCTGGGCTTTCTTGATATTTACAGCAAGAGAGGAGTACCCACCCATGGCAGGACCCAGGAGACTACTTGCCACTCATCTCACTGTCAGGCAATTCTACCATCATCCCCTTATGGACAGGTCCTCCAGAGGGGACATTATTGCCCAAGTTCACACTGAGGAGCCCAGTGGGGCTAGGATTGGAGCCCACATTCTTCTACCCCATGTCTCTTAACGTGAGCTCCAGACTAGGGGTGGGGGACGTTTCCAGAGCACTTGTTGTACAGTGAGTATCATCCTAGGCACTGTATCAGTTATTCATTTAATCCCTGCAGAAAGCTGGGAATCAGGGACTCTCTTCTCTATTTTGCAAATAGAGGAACCAAGGTAGCTTAGGGTTCCAGGGCTCACCATCCTCCTTGGAGCACTGGACTCAGCCTGGGGTTGGTGACTTACACAGGATTTGCTCTTCCTGCTCTGCTGCCCTGCAGAGCACACGCTGCTCCTGGCCTGGGTCTCTGTGGGAACTGAGTCATCTCCCACACTCACTGTAATTCCCCCTCTTCTTTGTTACTAAGAGACTTGACAGATGGCCAGAGTGTCAGGTGTAGAATATCATCCAGGTTCATCCCTAATTTGTTGGCTCTTTTAAACTGTGGACTCTGCTAAAACACTGGCCCTATCAGGAGTAAAATTGCTACTGGGATGGAAGCCTTGAGCAGCAGGAATCATTTAGGAGGGTGATTTTTGTCTGCCCACCCCCCATCTTGTACTTTGTAGAATCCCCCAGCAGTGTCTACTCAACTTCATTTCATTCTTTCCAGCCCTTGTGTATTAGGGTTTTCCAGAGAAACAGAAACACATGTGATTGTGGAGACTGGCAAGTCCAAACAGGCTGGCAATATAGAACAGCAGGCTGGAGACCCAGGGAAGAGCCAGTGTCACAGTTCAAGTTCAAAGGCCCACTGCTGGCAGAATTCCCTCTGGCTCAGTGCTCAGTCTTTGTTCTGTTCAGGCCTTCACCTGATTAAATGGAGCCCACCCACAGTGTGGGGGGCAATCTGCTTTAAGTCCACTAACTTGAGTATTAATCTCATTGAAAAGCTACTCCACAGATATATCCAGAATTATGTTTGTCCATATAAATCTTGGCACTGTGGCCCAGACAAGTTGACCTATAAAATTAACCATCACTCCCTTTGTAGAGGAGTCCTGTATTTTGCCTGTTTCTGCTTTGTACCAGGCAAGAGAATAACCAGGGAAACCCAGTCCCACCCCCATTCTTTCTCCTACTTCTTCTTTTTTTAAAATTTTTATTAGTTTTGCCAAACAATGACATGATATCACCATGGGTTTACATATGCTCCCCCTCCAGAACCCCCCACCCCCCTCCCTCCCCCGGGAAATCTCGTTGCACCAGTCCCAAGCATCAATCCTGGGCTGGCGATTGATTAGACACATGACAATTAACATGCTTCAATGCCCTTCTCCCATATCATCCCACCCTTACCCTCATCCACAAAGTCCACGAGTCTATTCTATTCATCTGCGTTCCTTTTGTTGTCTCGCATGTTGGGTTCTCGTTACCGTCTTTCTAAATTCCATATATATGCGTTAATATACTGTATTGTTTTTCCTTCTGGCTTACTTCACTCTGAATAATGGGCTCCAGTTTCATCCATCTGAGTAGAACTGATTCAAATGAATTTTTTTTTAATGCTGAGTAGTATTCCATTGTGTATATGTACCACAGCTTTCTTATCCATTTGTCAGTTGATGGGCATCTAGGTTGCTTCCATGTCCTGGCTATTGTAAACAATGCAGCGATGAACATTGGGGTACACGTGTCTCTTTCAATTCTGGTTTCCTCGGTGTATATGCCCAGCAGTGGGATTGCTGGGTCATATGGCAGGTCTATTTGCAGTTTTTTAAGGAATCTCCACACTGTTTTCCATAGTGGCTGTACTAGCTTGCAATCCCACCAACAGTGTAAGAGAGTTCCCTTTTCTCCACATCCTCTCCAGCATTTATTACTTGTAGATTTTTGGATTGCAGCCATTCTGAGTGGTGTAAAGTGGTATCTCATTGTGGTTTTGATTTGCATTTCTCTGATAATGAGTGATGTTGAGCATCTTTTCATGTGTTTGTTAGCCATTTTTATGTCTTCTTTGGAGAAATGTCTGTTAAGTTCTTTGGCCCACTTTTTGATTGGGTTGTTTATTTTCCTAGAATGGAGCTGCAGGAGTTGCTTGTATATTTTTGAGATTAATTGTTTGTCCGTTGCTTCATTGGCTATTATTCTCTCCCATTCTGAAGGCTGTCTTTTCACCTTGCTTATAGTTTCCTTTGCAGTGCAGAAGCTTTTAATTTTAATTAGGTCCCATTTGTTTATTCGTGCTTTTATTTCCAGTATTCTGGGAGGTGGGTCATGTAAGATCCTGCTTTGGTTTATGTCAGAGAGTCTCCTACTTCTTCTAATGACTCATCCCCCTCCTCCTCCTCTTCCTTCTCCTCCTTCTTTTTCTTCTTTCCCCTACAATCTCTGTCTTTCTCTCCCTCTCCCTACCTGAACACTTCTATCGTCTTTTGTTTTATTTCCTGCTTATTACACTGCCTTAGGGACAGCATAGTTTGAATTACAAAATTTGCATGAAGGATCGTTTCCACATGAGCACCCCATGTTTTCATATTTATGCAACTTTGCCAACTCCTCCTCCTTTGCATATTTATGACAATGTCAAAATAACACTCAAATGCCTGCTCTGTGCTAGACACATCACACATCATCCCAGTTAATACTCACTGTTGCTCTGAGGCCCTGGCAGTGGGAAGAGGCTCCCCTAGACACTGCTGCAAATCCATCACTCCTTCTGTGATGGCAGTGATACCAACAGCAGTGGATATCAGCCAGTGTTGAAGAGAGGCATGGAGAGGATTATGACTGGACAGATGAAGAAACTGAGGGTCAGAGAGGTGATGTGACTTAGCCAAGGTCCCACAGCCAGTCAGTGGTGGAGCTGGTTTTAAATCAGTTTCTCTTCCTGTAAAGGTGCTACTCATTTCATGCCACTGCACCATTCCCTTTGAAGCAAAATATTTCCTAATTGTTTTGTGAATAAATTGGGAAGGGGGAGCTCATTTTAAAATGAATGGTACTAACTCAGCAAGGCAGAAAGTTTCCTTGTGCTGTGGGAAGAGGTTGGGACCCCACCTATGGTCCTCACTGAACTTATATCCTTTATTCCCTCAAGATGCCAGCGTGACTTGTAGACAGTAGCGTGGAATTCTTTTTTAACTACATAAAGGATGACTTAAGAGTCAGCTTAACATCTTCTGAAGAGGCTTTTTTCTTGAATAAATATTGACTGTGCTCCTAGTAAGTGGCAAGTACTATCCTAGGCCCTGGGATTTTAGCAGCAAAGTACACAGATGAAGCCCAGGCTGTCAGGAACTGGTATTCTAGTGGAGAGAGCTGGCAAGCAACAAAATATATATATAAAATATATATTATTTTTATGTTTATGATCTCATTTTTATAGCTATGTCCATCCATCCATCCATCTGTCCATCATTTAATCTGTTTGTCTCTCCATTCATCTGTCGCTTTGTCCACACATCCATCCATCTATCCATTCGTCCGTCAATCTACCTCTGTCTTTCCATCCATACACCAGCCATCTCTGCATCCATCCATCCACTCATCGGTCCATTTGTCCATTCATCATCTATCCATCCACTGTCCATACCCATTTATCCATTTATCCATTCACCCATCTATCTATCTGTATAACCCGTCCATCCATCCTTGTACTTACATACATGCCTAGAAAGATTTCTAGAGTGTGCTTTGCCTAATGCTACTGATAATTATGTCTGGATAGTAGCACTTGGAATAATTAACAGCATTTTTGCACTTTTCTGTATTATTTGAATTCCTTAAAATTAGCAGTGTTTCTTAAAAATCAAGACAAGGAAAAACCAAACAATGGAAATCCATGCCAAGTCCAGTGTTTGTGAAGCAGAACAGGAAAAGAGGGACAAGCAGGGGCTGCTGGCAAGCCTGGTCTTTCTGCCACTGTCTTATGCATGGACAGCTGGTCCCCATATTGCAGTTCATTTCAGTTTATAAAAGTGGCTCCAGAGGGCTAAAGTGATGTGGCTTACACAGATGCTTTTGCTGTTACCACCTTCAAAAAGACTTGACCCAGTTAATTAACCTGTATTGAGGATTATTGATCAAGCAATTTCAGAGCTAGGAGGGCCATGGCAGTGGGCTGGTGGGTCCCCACATTCACCAGTGGGGTCCCAGTAGGATCCTGGAGTGTTCTGTCTCAGAAAGAGGTGAGTCTGCAGAGTGTTGATGAAGTCAAGGTTTATCCTTCATTTATTCAACACACATCTATTGATGTCTTTCTCTGTGCCAGGAACCAGGTTAAATGCTGGGGATAGAGATGTGATACTGATGCCTTCCTAAACCTCACTGAAGAGACACATAAGAAATTGGACATTTGAATTTGACACAAGAATTAAAATTGAGTTGATTAAAACCAATGAGAAAGCAGAGAAGAGGCATCTGTCCCATAATGTGGGGTCAGGAAAGGCTTCTAGAAAAGCCGGTGTGTGTGTGTTAGTCACTCACTCATGTCCCTTTGTGACTCTATGGACTGTAGCCCACTAGACTCCTCTGTCCATGGGATTCTCCAGGCAGGAATACTGGAGTGGGTTGTCATGCCCTCCTCCAGAGGATCTTCCCAACCCAGGGATTGAACCCAAGTCTCCTGCATGGCAGGCAGACTCTTTACCATCTGAGCCACCAGGGAAGCCCAGAAAAGCCAATACTGGTGTAGAAACCAAAAGAACAAGTTGAAGAAAACCAGATAAAGAGCAGTTTGGGGAAGGATGTATTCTAGGCAGAAGGAAGCACATGGGTCATAAGGAAGGAGGCTTGATATTAATAACAACTTCTCCAATCACTGCACTGAAAGCATTGGTCAAGGTCATAGGCAGTCCCATGTTTCCAAGCACCATGGTCAAGTTCCTGTCTTTGTTTTCCCTGACCTTGCTATTGCACTAGGTCCATAGCCCTTTTCTTGAGTATGTTCCCTCCTTGGCTTCCAAGACTGTGGACACCTGGTTCTCTCCTAGCCCCCTGACTTCAGTTTACCCAGCAACCCAGGTGAAAGATGGGGGAGTCATCCTCCATTCTCATCTTCCAGTGAACTTGCTGGCTCTACCATCATGGTGTCGCCCATGGCCCACCACTTCTCACCACCTCTTGTCCATCTCTCTGGTTCATGTGGCCAGCATCACTCTCCTGAGATCCCTTCCCTGTACTTCTCTTGTTTTGAGTGATTTGTGGTCCATGTCTCACCCAAGTTCAGTTCAGTTCAGTTCAGTCACTCAGTTGTGACCAACTCTTTGTGACCCTGTGAACCACAGCACGCCAGGTCTCCCTGTCCATCACCAACTCCTGGAGTTTACCAAACGCATGTCCATTGAGTCGGTGATGCCATCCAACTATCTCATCCTCTGTCATCCTCTTCTCCCTCCCTCAATCTTTCCCAGCATCAGGGTCTTTTCAAATGAGTCAGTTTTTCACATCAGGTGGCTGAAGTATTGGAGTTTCAGCTTCAACATCAGTCCTGCCAGTGAACACCCAGGACTGATCTCCTTTACAATGGACTGGTTGGATCTCCTTGCAGTCCAAGGGACTCTCAAGAGTCTTCTCCGAAACCACAGTTCTAAAGCATCAATTCTTCGGTGCTCAGCTTTATTAATGTCCCAACTCTCACATCCATACATGACTACTGGAAAAACCGTAGCCTTGACTAGATGGATCTTTGTTGACAAAGTAATGTCTCTGCTTTGCAATATGCTGTCTAGGTTGATCATAACTTTCCTTTTAATTTCATGGCTGCAGTCACCATCTGCAGTGATTTTGGAGCCCAAGAAAATGAAGTCTCTCACTGTTTCCACTGTTTCCCCATCTATTTGCCATGAAGTGATGGGACTGGATGCCATGATCTTAGTTTTCTTAATGTCGAGCTTTAAGCCAACTTTTTCACTCTCCTCTTTCACTTTCATCAAGAGGCTTTTTAGCTCCTCTTCACTTTCTGTCATAAGGGTGGTGTCATCTGCATATCTGAGGTTATTGGATATTTCTCCCAGCAATCTTGATTCCTGCTTGTGCTTCCTCCAGCCCAGCGTTTCTCATGGTGTACTCTGCATGTAAGTTAAATAAGCAGGGTGACAATATACAGCCTTGACGTACTCCTTTTCCTATTTGGAACCAGTCTGTTGTTCCATGTCCAGTTCTAACTGTTGCTTCCTGACTTGCATACAGGTTTCTCTAGAGGCAGGTCATCCAAAGTAATCTTTAAAAAATGAAAATCAGCTCATACCATTCCCACGGCTTAAATTCCTACAATGACGTCTCATTTCACCATAAAGACCAACCAAATCTTCACTGCAGTGAAAAGGCCCTTATGAGCTGGCCCCCTGCTACGCATCCCACTAGATCTTCTTGCACTCAGCTTCTCACACAGCCCATGCCAGTATCACTTGCCTCCTTTGCTGTCCATCAAACATGCTCACCTAGGAGTCTCCCCTGACACCCATCTTAAACATAAGTCACCCCACCCATCACCCTCTGCTTCTTTATTCTGCTTTGGTTTCCATCCTGGCACTGGGGGTACCACTACCTGACACAATGTCTGTAGACTTACCATCTGCCTCTTTAACCAGACTATGAGGCCTGTGAAGGCAGAGACGTTGTGGTGCTTACTGCTTGGTCTCCAGTACCTGAAACATGGTCTGGCACCCAGTAGGACTCCATCACAGTGTTGGTTGAATGAATAAATGCACTAATAATCTGGTGTAGTGGCTCACCAAACATGTCTAAGTCCTAATCCCCAGAACCTGTGAATATAGGCAACTTACTGGAGGACCGTCATCTGTCAAGCCCTGTACTTAGATGCCTTGTAAATCAGAGTTCTTTTTGGGTGACGACAAGAAGCGGCAGAGGATGAGATGGTTAAATAGCATCACTGACTCATCGGCCACGAATCTGAGCAAACTCCAGGAGATGGTGAAGGACAAGGAATCCTGGCGTGCTGCAGTCCATGGAGTCACAAAGCGTCAGACACAACTTTGCACCTGAACAACAACAGAAATTGATTTCAAACTAGTTTGAGTATAAAGGAAATATATCCATACCCTGACAGTCCCCTGCAAAATCAGGGCTGAGCTGTGGGGGTTCAGAAGGCAAAGGACATTTTGTGAGTCTGTCCCTTTCTCCACCTTTCTCCCATTTCTTGTATCCACTAATAAACTTCTCCCACACAATAAGGAACATGGCAACTGACAGCCCTGAGCTAATGACCTCTCAGCATCCAGTGGTCCTGACTTTGCTGTATAAAGGGCTTTTCTCTCCTGGGTTTGCTGTGTAAGATCCCACGGGAGGTCTCTGGTTGACCAGGTTGCCAGGCATGCCCACCCTGTTGCCAGGAGATGTAGTTTGCCTTCCTAGCACAGACCAGTTTTACCCGTCACAGCTCATCTTGTCTTCACAAAACCTTTGATGTAGCTATTGCTGTTACCCTATTTTACAGATGAGGAAGCTGAGGTTCAGAGAGAAATAAAGGTACTTCCCAAGGACACATAGTTCTGTGCAGTGGTGCTGGAAGCTAACATAGATTTTGGGAAGTGTAGAGCTTACCTGTATGCTTTCTTTTTTTAAAAACTTTTTAGGGGAAGTGCTGTTAGATTCACAAGAAGTTGCACGGGTAGTATGGAGAGTTCCAGCACCTGGATCCATGTTTCACTGTTTCACCCAACGGTTTCATCTTATAGGATCCTAATACAATATCAAAACCAGGAAGTTGACATGGACATAAAATGTGTGTATACTTCTATGTCACCTTATCACATGTAGTTTAGAATGACGCCAAAATTAAGATGTAGAACTATTTGTTTGCCACAAGATCTGCTTGTATTACCCCTCTATAGTTTATCCACTCCTCTGTATCCCTGGGGCTTCCCAGGTGGCACTGTGATAAAGAACCCAGCTGCCTATTCAGGAGACATAAGAGACGTAGGTTCGATCCCTGGATCAGGAAGATCCCCTGGAGGAGTAAATGGCAACCCACTCCATTGTTCTTGCCTGGAGAATCCCATGGATGGAGGAGCCTGGAGGGCTACAATCCATGGGGTCACAAAGAGTCAGACACGACTGAAGTGACTTAGCACGCAGCACACCGCATCCCTAACTCCTGGCCACTTCTGCTCTGTTCTCCATCCCTACGTTTTGTCACCTCTGGTTATTCACTTGGAATCATACAGGATGTGACTGTGGAGCCTGGCTCTTTCCAGGCAGTGGAAAGCCCTAGGGATCCATCCAGTTCTTTCACTGTGGACTGGTATTCCGCGGTGTGGCCATTGCACAGTTTCTGTAACGCTCCGCTGCTTTAGGGCCCTTTCAGTTGTTTCCACAGCCTGTGCTGTTCCCTCTGAGCCCTGTCGCCTCATGGAACCTGAGTAGGAGGAGAAATTACTAATTGGCCCGGCTGCAGGCCAGGGCTGTAACTATGATGAGTGAGTTACACTCTATCCAGGAGGGTAGCTGGAAGGGATGGATGAAGGCTTAGGGAATGTCATGGGGAGCCAAGGCTGCTGACCAAATAGATTTTCTTGACAGCTCTGTAAATCTGGGGACATGCTTTCAAGACCGAGTTACTAAAATATTTATCTCCCTGGGACAAAATGTCCTAAGACCATGATCCATTCAACCCTGCTGTTCGTCAAGGTGAGGGCCCTGAGGCTCTGAGTCCCTGCATTCACTCCTCCAGGAGCTGAGACTGGCGTCGTACCTGTCGAAGCTGACGATGCTGCCGGGGGGCACGCTGCGCCGGCTCCTGACCGTGGCTCTGCCCGCAGCCTCGCAGGCCGAGCTGCAGGCTGTGCTGGACTCCGTGGGCCAGAAGCATCAAGACCACGCGGTGGAGAATGATGGCGGCGGGGTGCAGGCTGACCTGGGCAGGAGGGGGTGAGTGGAGGCTCGGCTGCCTTTGGAAAACGAGGTCCCAGTAGAGAGAATGGATGGGGGTGGTGAGCCAGACCGTGGGGCACAAGCACACCCACCTTCCCAGGGGAACTTCCTCACTCAAGGAGCAGACAGCTTCCAGGGGTGTCGCCATGAATCCTAGAAGTCATGGCAGGCCCAAGGGTTTTGTCCGCAGCTTCTCTTTTCATCACCGGTTCACTTCCCAATAGGATCTTAAGACACTAAGTTTCCTTGGGCTGTAAATATGCCATATACACTCAGTAAATGCCTAAAGGAAAAAGACAAAGAAACACCAGAGTTCTATCAGCTGGAGAAACTGGCTATTAGCATTTTGTTACAATTCTTCCTTCAGAATAGGTTTGTCTGCTGGATTGTATGAGTGTGTGTGGGGTGTGGGTGTGTGCATGCGCATGAGCATACAGTATATACAGCCTTACCTTCTGCTTTTCAGAACCTTATAGCAGAGGCAAGTTTGCTTATTACCTTTCAGCTCTTGTCCACGTGCAAACAACTTCCTAAATAAACATCTGTTTCGACTCTTCTTCCCATTTTTATTAACAATTTAAATGTCTGGCTTTTCCCAGTTATAGAAACATCTCCACAGACATTATTTTTCATAGCTGCTTATTATTCTACCGGGGTGTGTAGCATGGTGTATTAACTGTTACTCTGTTGCTGAACATTTAGTCTGGGTTCATTTTTCCTCAGTTATGGATAAGGCTGCATAGATATTTCAGGGTCAAGTTGCAGGTGTGCGTTTTGTCAGTTAAGGGTCTTTATTAAGGAAAGGCATGAAGGGGGACCTTGGATAAGGTGAGTATGGGGCAGCCGGCAGTGCCACTTGAGAGCAGAATTTGTTAGGGGTGAGGCTGCAAGGAAAGCCATGACCAACTCGGGAAGCGCTGAAGGTCAGGCAGCAAAGCCCAGTCCTCAACGAGGATCCACAGGAGGCTAGGGGAGGGCGTCTTGATGCCTGTGAGTTTGGGGAAATGGCCCGACTGTCTGGACACGTGTATATGCACGTCATTTTCCCTGACTTGTAAAGGAGCCCCCGACTCAGAAAGGCAAGATGCACAGCAGAGGAATAAGAGTAAGGTTGGAGTGCAAGGAAGGATGGGAGTGTGAGAACAGCTGTAGGGGAGGGGAGGGAGTCTGCAGGGGCTGGGAAGAGCAAGCATTCCTAGACTGGAGGGACCCAGCACAGGGGACGGGGCTGAATGTGAGTGTGGTCTCAGGACTGGGGGTGTGGGTGGGGTCAGGGCTGGTGTGGGCGTGGTCAGGGCTGGGTGTGGGCGTGGTCAGAGAGTTTCCTGTTTTCAGCCTGCTTTCTCTAGTGCAATCAGAACATACAAACAGCAGGTACTGGTGGTAACCCTGGAGAAGGACCTTGTGTGGTCACAGCCTGGCCCAGCGTGGGTGAGGGTTCCTCACCACCCCCTCCACTCCACCCTCCCCGTAGCCCCTCTCACCATCCCCACCCCCCAACCCCCATAGGTGCACAGTGTGAACCAGCTGAGGCAGAGTATGAACCTGGCCAGAGCCAGGCAGCAGCAGACACTTGACCCTGTATTGACTTGAACCCAAGCCCATGGACATCTCACTCCCCCTGTCCTGTTCGCCGACCCTTCTTCAGTCGAGAATCACGTGGCGTTCAGGCTCCCTGCCTCACCCACCTCTGAGCTTCTATTGTACCTTCTCAATCTTCTTCTTCATGTATTCATAAAACATGTATGAGCTCCTAGTGTGTCCACTGTCTGAGGCACCGGCGTAGGTGGGAGAGTAAGAGACAGTCCTGCTGCCCAGAGCATCCACTCTGGAGGAGATGGACCACACACAAGCCAACCCAGAGAGCTCTTTGCTTCCAGAATTTTCCATGCATTCAATTGCTGGGATGCTCAGACTCAGCTCAAGTGTCCCCACGTCTCGGCAGCCTCCCTCTAGCTAACTGATGTCACGTGACCCCCTGGACTGAGGACCCCTTGACGCAGAGATTGTGTCTTGGCTTGGCCAGCAAGATGCTTGATCAGTGTTCACAGAGGGAGTGAGTGAGCAAATGTGACTACTCTCAGGGTTTTTTCCTGTCATCCAGAGGTCATATTGAAGGAAGGAGCCCTCAGAGGGCTTTTTAGGATTACGCATCACTTGAAGGTTCTGTTCTTTTTGAAAATATAAGAATGTCCTTTCTTGCCTTCAGGAAACACCAGGGCTGGTGGCAAGCCTTAGAGAGCAAACTTCGAGGAGAACTGATTAACAGAGGTTTAGAGAAGATGCTCTGGGCTCAGAAGAGGAAGGAGAGGTAATGAGGGCATCTGTTCAGGTGGGCTGGAGAGGTTGTCAGCCAGGGTGCCCAGGAGCCCGGAAGGGGAGGTGGAGGGGACAACGAAGGGAGGGTTACTGCAGACAGACCACACTCCTTCCCTCAAGACAACAGTCTTTATTCGAAGTGGGCTTAGTTTATTTTTCTTTCAAGGAAGAGCTTGAAGACAGAGCCATACTACCAAAATGGGCTTAGTTTAAAGTGAAGTAAGGCAGACAGAAAGACAGATATCAAATGATAGCACTTAAATGTGCAGTTTAAAAAAAAATAATACAAATGAGCTTACTTGTAAAACAGAAATAGACTCACAGACTTAGAAAACAAGCTTATGGAACCACAGTAGAAAGGGGCGGGGAGGGATAAATTAGGAACATGGGATTAACAGATACAGACTACCTTATATAAATAGATAAAGCAACAAGGATTTACTGCATAGCTCAGGGAACTATAGTCAGTATCTTGTAATAACCTATAATGGAAAAGAATCTGAAAAACAATACATATATAAAACTGAATCACTTTGCTTTACACCTGAAATAAACACAATATTGTAAATAAACTATCCTTCCAATTTTTTTTTTTTAAGCAAAGTGAGGTTAGTCTAGGAGCTGAAGATAAGCTGCCCCTATCAGTGGGAGAATGTTTTACATTTATTAGCATTTTAATTGCAGTACTTATTTCAACTAATGGCTCTTTTTAAATGGGATCTCATCAGGAGAATTATTCCTTATAAAGGCTTAGATTTTATAGTTTACAAAGCCCATTCCCGTCTTGTTGCACTGAGCCTCCTCACTTCCGGAAAGAGGGAGAAATCCCACCGTCACGCTTTACCAGCTCCAGGAGGTCAGAGGAAGAGACCCCCCACTGGTGAAAAGAGGCCATGGGATCTGGGGGCACTGAACCAACCCTTCTATTTCCCTGAGCTTCCAGGCCACTTCTCTTTTCACTCTACTGAGTGCCTTTTTCTTTGAGCTGCGGTGACGGCACACCTGGAGAGCAGAGGAAAATTGGAGGCAGGGTGGTTTTAGATTGCTACAGAGTCAGGAACTCGCGTGTTTCCCACTAGAAATTTGGAAAAAGAGTACCACGAGTGACAAGAGTTATGCTAACCCATTTTAATGTAACAGGGTAAAAAGTGATAACCAAAATGTGCTATGGAAACTGATGCCCATGGGACGTGGCCGAGTCCTGCACCTTCCAGAATTTCTCAAGCTGCCCAAAGAGTCCATGATAAAAGTCTTAAGAGCCACTGAGAATGGACTGGACATCAGAATTTAGTCCCAGAGGAATTGGATCAGGGTATTGAGCCCAAAACAAGAAAATTAAATTCAGGCCATATAAAGGGAAAGCACTACACGAAGGACTGGAAGTCAGGGGTCCTAGATTAGGATGAAGTTGGGAGAGCAAAGGCGTTCCTGGGCTGCACTGGTGTCAGTGGGCGAGTGCAGATCTGCAGGGCTCTGGGCCCGTGGTGCCAGACCACCGCACCCACCTTCGCTCTGCCTCGACACACTGTGGACAGATGGTGGGAGGAGGGGAGACTGAGTCAGAGTTCATGGTGACGGGGTTGGAACCTCAAAGCCAGGTCTGTTCAGGAAGGGCCCACAAGCCTACCAGTGGCCTCCAGAATGTCAGCCCACAGTGACATGACTTTGTCCTTCCCTGCTTGGGCAAAGGACCCTGTGACTTTCAGGTCCTATAGGGCTCTCAGAGGGAGTCAGAGACATTTTCAATTGTAGCTGGGACTGAGGGACTGGACGGCTCACGGGCAAGTTTCTAGCAATCCTTTTACAGGATATTGCCCCAGCGTGTCGCTCAGTTCTATTTTAAACACATTTTACCTAACTTCTAACTGTTGCCTTACACTCAGATTTTACCAGCCTGCGTTTAGTGTGAGGCCCACAGGCAGTGGCATCCTGGAAAATGTATCCCAATCGTTTCAGGGGGCAGACGGGAAGCCCTGACTTGTAGCATCCATCAATTTCCATGGTGTGCAACACCCCCACCCTGGCTGATCCCATGCTGACAGCATGATGACCACAGGCTCACGAAACTCCGGAGAAGTAAAGTCATGAGTCAGTGTGAGCCGTCCGCAGCCACCACTGCCATGGGCTTCAGCTAATCTCAGGGGCACCCTAGAAGCCACAGAGAAAACCCCTTAAAATGACACTTGACTGGGGACCTGGGACCAAGAGGGGATTTTCCTGGAGAACTCCCCCGGAACACTCAGGAGAGTCCGTTGCCAAAAATGTCCAGTCTGATTGTCTGTTCTCTCTTTAGCATATTAAAGAAGACACGTCCCCCCCCTCAGAGAGAGGAGAATATTCTCTGGAAAAGGAAGTTGGCCGCATCTGTCCCTGGAGTCCGCTGACGAACTGAGCCCGGTGCCCATTGTGGCGGCAGAAGCCGTTGATTTATTAAACACGGGTGAAAAGCTCTTTATCTTCAGAAATCCAAAGGAGCCTGAGATCTCACTGCGCATTCCTGCCAGGAAGAAGAAGAACTTTCTGAACGCCAAGAAGGCCGTGTGGGCCTTGGGCATGAACTAGCCCAAAGGAAAGTTTCTAGAGTCTGAAGACGCAAAGATTTGTTTTCTCCTGCCCATCCGTGTGTGTGTGTTTTATGTACAACTCGCAGATGTCAACTGTACGTGAAGACTGACGCATCTCTAACCAACCCCCCTCCCACCATGACTTTCCAGGACTCAGTTTAGTCTGGTCTCGTGAATTCCCAGGTGGCCCACGCGCTTCAGCATCACAAGGGCCATGAAGAGACAGGGGACCACCCCGTGACCCTCACTGCTTTCAGTCCCAGCTCACTGAGGATCTAGGGGAGACCTCCTCGCAGCCCCCTGTTCACATCCCCCAAACCCCTGACTGAAGTGTGGGCTGTGTGTCAAAGGGCAAGTCTCTCAGTTCTCACATTGTTTGTTCGTTACATATTCTCTCATTATCAAGGGAACTTTTGATTAATAAATGCATTTTACAGAAAGTTCTTCTCAAGGAGACTCATTTTTGCTTTCCATAGGAACCACTTATTTACTTATTTTTGATGTTTGTTTTATTATTTATTTATTTATTTTTTTAAAATTTCTTTACTTTATTGTGTTGGTTTTGCCATACATTGACATGAATCTGCCATGGGTATACATATGCTCCCCTTCCAGACCCCCCCTCTCTCCTCCCTTCCGATTCCCTCCCCCTGGGTCATCCCCGTGCACCAGCCCCGAGCATCAAACCTGGGCTGGCGATTGATTTCACATATGATAATTCACATGTTTCAATGCCATTCTCCCATGTCATCCCACCCTTGCCCTCTTCCACAGAGTCCACGAGACTGTTCTATACATCTGCGTTCCTTTTGCTGTCTTGCATGCAGGGTTCTCGTTACCATCTTTCTAAATTCCATATATATGCGTTAGTATACTGTATTATTGTTTTTCCTTCTGGCTTACTTCGCTCTGGATAATAGGCTCCAGTTCCGTCCACCTGAGTAGAACTGATTCAAATGAATTCTTTTTAATGGCTGAGAAATATTCCATTGTGTATATGTACCACAGCTTTCTTATCCATTCGTCAGTTGATGGGCATCTAGGTTGCTTCCATGTCCTGGCTATTGTAAACAATGCGGCGATGAACATTGGGGTACACGTGTGTCTTTCAATTCTATTTTTTAACTTTTTATTTTGTATTGGAGTATAGGAGGGCATGGTAACCCACCCCAGTATTCTTGCCTGGAGAATCCCATGGACAGAGGAGCCTTGTGAGCTACGTACTGTCTATGGGATCTCAAAGAATCAGACACAACTGAAGCGACTTAGCAGGCATGCATAGCCAACTATGGAGAAGGACATGGCAGCCCACCTCAGTATTTTTGCCTGGAAAATCCCATGGACAGAGGAGCCTAGTGGGCTCCCGTTTGTGGGGTCACAAATGAGTTGGACATGACTTATCAACTAAACAGCAAATAGCCATTAACAGTGTTGTAATAGTTTCAGTGGACAGCAGAGGGTCTCAGCCACACCTATACATATATAGCCATTCTCCCCCAGACTCCGCTCCCATCCAGGCTGTCACATATGTTGAGCAGAGTTCCCTGTGCTACACAGTAGGTCCTTGTTCGGTGTCCATCTTAAAGACAGCAGTGTGTACATGTCAATCCCAAACTTCCTAACTGTCCCTTCCCCCGTCCTTCCCTGCTACAACCATAAGTTCGTTTGTTGCTTTCTGTAGGAACTATTTATCTTTAGTCTCTTCTTGGGTTTTGGCCCTATGTTGTGATGTTCAATAGAGATTTGCCCATCATCATTCCAGGTGGCTGAAGAGGTGCCAGCCGCTGGGCTGTACCATCTCCAACGCAAATCAGGAAACCCAGAGGCTTGAGATCATGAAGCCAATAGATAACAAAGTCAGGACTCACTGAAGACTTTACAGCCCCAAACTCTTGTCCCTTCTCCTGGACTCGGTAAATGGACACACACTTGCTCCTCGCTTGTTTGCCAACAAACTGACTACACATAGGTCCTTGTCTTTCAAAATGTGCTTTCCTGTACCCTGGCCTCTCCATCCTCATAGTGGTGGTTGGATGAGCATTTCTGAGAACCAGGCAAAGAACACAGTTACAATTGGATTGGGTCTACAGTTACCATATGTCTTTTCTGACGGTAGGAAATGATCAGGTAGGGAGTCCTGTCACCAGCAAGAGGAAGAAAAAGGATTTCAATGATGAAGCATCTTTTACGAGAGAATCGTTTTTATTAAGAGACCCTTCCAGCTACTTGAATCCACTTATTAATCCTTGATGATACCCAGCAAGTGGGTGGGGATAACTACTCCCATTTTACACCCAAGGAAGCTGAGAGAAAATTTTAAGTTTCTGGCAATCACACCACATGTAAGGGAGGAATCCTCGCTTTGAACCCAAGTCTCCTAAGTTTCAGACCTTACCTGCCTGGAGACGCTGCATTGCCTATGGCAACCTGAGGGCCAAGTCTCTCTCTCTTTTTTAAAAAATATTTATTTATTTATTTGGCTTCACCAGGTCTTAGTTGCAGCAGGCAGGATCTTCCTTGCAGCATGTAAACTCTTAGTTGCAGGCTCATATGGGCTCTAGTTCCCTGACCAGGGATTGAGCCAGGGTCCCTGCATTGGGAGTGCGGAGTCTTAGCCACTGGACCACTGGGGAGTCCCCCTGAAGGTCAAGTCTTATTTGCAGCTTTCCCATGGGCACCATGCAGCATGGTGATCAGGGACCTTTACTGGGGGTGGCACTTCTTCCAGGGACCTCTGTAGACCATTATAGGGCTGCCAGTTGACCACATCACTGCTTTAGTGGATATGCACAAGTAAGCAGTTCAAATGCAGGAGAGAAAAGTGAATGGGGTCAATTTTCCCATCTGAAGGTCAGGTGAGCAGAGAGGAGAGAAAGGGCAGTGAGTTTCACACACAAGGTAGTGGAATGGAAAAGGCATGGTCTTTGGTATAAGCCAACACAGTTCACATCCTGCTCTACTGCCTGTGAGCTGTGTGTCCTGGGCAAGTCACCTGACCTTTCTGAACCTCATTTTCTTCATCAACAAAGGGATAATGCAATTATAAGAATTAGATGAAACCGGATCTGTGAAGGGCTTGGTGGTGGCGTGGGCCTGCCACATCTATGTCCTTCTGTATTCTTTGAAGGTTTGCTCTTTGCTTTTCTAATAATTTCCTGATTCTAGGACTCAGCTGGAATTATGCATGACTGAAAGTAGATTGCACACAAAGACTTGAAAAAATATCTCAAAATTATGGGCTGAAGGTTGAATGAATAAGCTATTAGCAACAACAGGAGGTGCTCAAACTGTTCAAAATACAGCATTTGAACCTAATAATAACTCCCCACGTTAATAGACAGAAAAAGACTAACTATTGGTTTAAGTTCCCTAAACTCAGTGCATGAGAAACATGAAGACATGATGGGAAAGCTTGTGCTTCTGAAATCAGGTAGATCAGGTTTAAATCTTGTCTCTACAACTTTTGAGCAAGTCAGTTGACCACTCTGAACCTTGGTCTCTTTGGTCTCTTTATCTGAAAAGCAGAGGTCCTAATACCTACCTTAGGGTAAGGATGTTACAAAGAGTGAAGCTATCACATATCGTATAAAATGTTAGCGTACAGTAAAATGTTGGTGTGCAGTAGAGCAGCTTATTTATTCTATTTTTACGTACTCACAAAATTGAGTTTTATGCTGCCTTTCGTTCCAGTTTCCACTCTAGGTAAACACAGTGACCCTTGCAGAAAGGGCTGCGCCTGCCACAGTATATGGAAGGCTACCCACACGAGGCTTCACGAGAGCCAGGCTTCAGTAGCACATGAGCCATGACCTCTCAGATACTTAAGCTCGATTTAGAAAAGGCAGAGGGATCAGAGATCAAATTGCCAATATCCGCTGGATCATAGAAAAAGAGAGAGAGTTCTAGAAAAATATCTACTTCTGCTTTATTAACCATGCCAAAGCCCTTGACTGTGTGGATCACAACAAACTCTGGAAAATTCTTCAAGAGATGGAATTCCAGACCACCTGACCTGCCTCGTGAGAAATCAGTATGCAGGTCAAGAAGCAACAGTTAGAACTGGACATGAAAAACAGACGGGCTTCAAATCAAGAAAGGAATACATCAAGGCTGCATATCATCCCCTTGCTTATTTCATTTTTATGCAGAGTGTATCATGCAAAATGCTGGGTTAGATGAAGCACAGCTGAAATCAAGATTGCTGAGAGAAATATCAATAACCTCAGATATGCAGATGACACCACCCTTATGGCAGAAAGCGAAGAACCAAAGAGCCTCTTAATGAAAGTGAAAGAGGAGAGTGAAGAAGTTGGCTTAAAGCTCAACATTCAGAAAACTAAGATCAAGACATCCAATCCCATCACTTCATGGCAAATAGATGGGGAAACAATGGAAACAGTGAGAGACTTTATTTTCTTGGGCTCCAAAATCACTGCAGATGGTGACTGCAGCCATGAAATTAAAAGACACTTTCTCCTTGGAAGAAAAGCTATGACCAACCTAGACAGCATATTAAAACACAGAGACATTACTTTGCCAGCAAAGGTTCATCTAGTCAGAGATATGGCTTTCCCAGTAGTCATGTATGGATGTGAGAGTTGGACTATAAAGAAAGCTGAGCACCAAAGAATTGATGCTTTTGAACTTGTATTGTTGGAGAAGACTCCTGAGAGTCCCTTGGACTGCACGGAGATCAAATCAGTCTATCCTAAAAGAAATCAATCCTGAATATTCATTGGAAGGACTGATGTTGAAGCTGAAACTCCAATACTTCAGCCACCTGATGCAAAGAACTGACTGATTGGAAAAGACCCTGATGCTGAGCAAGATTGAAGGCGGGAGGAGAAGGGGACGGCAGAGGCTGAGATGGTCGGATGGCATCACGGACTCGATGGACATGAGTTTGAGTAAACTTCGGAGTTGATGATGGACAAGGAGACCTGGCATGCTGCAGTCCATGGGGTCACAGAGAGTCAGACACGACTGAGCAGCTGAACTGAACTGACCTGGTCCATGAGAGAGAAGCCCCAGGGAATCTGAATTGAGATGACTTGGGCTTAAGATTGGGCCCATTACTTACATGTTGGGTGAATTTGAGGAAATTTCTAAACCTCTCTGAGGCTCAGCTGCCTGTGGATTCTGTCTTGTTCAGTCTAGTTAAAATGATAGATCCAAAAATAAATCATTGTTAAACAGATGGATAAAATAGACTTATGAAAACCAAGGCACAGCGGTAAAGAATCTCCTGCCAGTGCAGGAGATGCAAGAGATTTGGCTTCAATCCCTGGATCAGGAAGATCTCCTGGAGTAGATGGCACACTCTAGTATTCTTGCTTGGCAAATTGCATGGACAGAGGAGCCCAGTGGGGTATAGTCCATGGGATTACAAAGAGTCAGACACGACTAAGCACTCACACATGCACATGAAGCCATGCTGTGGGAGTTTGGGAGTGAGATCCAGCCTGACTGGGGATATTTGGGAACAGCTTGAAGCTTATGACTCCAAATCTTTACCTCCAGACTGGACTTCTTGAGCTCCAGACCTTTTTCTCACAGATGCCTGTCCAACCCTGAATCCACTGGCTTCCTAGAAAACCTGTTTCACTACAGATGTCCCGTCTCTGAGCAGATGGGACCAAGCCAGAAACCTGAAAGTCATCCTAGACATCTTCTTGTTTCTCAGACTCCCAAGTATGATGAGCAAATCTTGCTGATTGTACTACTGCCTTAGTACAGTGGTATAACCTATGCCTTCCCTGTCTCCTCCATTCCTGCTTAGGTCCTGTCTCTCCCAGATGCTGCCGGCAGCCTCTCCTCTGGGTTGGCTGCAACCAGTCTGTTCTGTGGTAGCCATATCTAAGTTACTCTCTTGCTGAAAGACCTCCAGAAACTTTTCATTACTTACAAGGCCTCCATGAATTGTCCTCTAATAGCCTTCCTATCTGTGTCTGTAAGAGAAGTCTTTACTTTCCCAGGAGCCGTTGAGTAGTAATGAGACAAAGGAAAAACTCCATCTGGAATTCCATCCTGGATCTGTCATTTACTATGTGGCTCTAAAGAAGCCACTTAACTTGTTCCTTTTTTAAAATAGCTTTATCTGGTGTTGGTATTTAGGTAATGGTGATCTCATGGAACGATTTAAGAAGTGGTTCCTCTGCTTGTACTATCCAGAAGTGATTATAGAGAATTGGTATTACTTCTTCCTTGAATAATAATAATCATATGAAACAGTTTTCAGTGAGTCCATCTGGATCTAATGCTTTCTGTTTTGGAAGGCAAGTAATTATTGATTCAAGGACTTTAATAGATATAAGCCAATTGAAATAGTCTGTTACTTCTTGTGTGAGTGTTGGTACTGTGTGTCTATCCAGAAACTGGTCCATTGCATATAGGTTATCAAATATGCAGCAAAAAGTTTTGGAAAATACTTGTTTGTCTTCCCTTTAATATCCATGAGAACAGTTTTGATGACCGTACTTTCATTTCTGATTCATAATAGCTTGTTCTTTTTCTGTCCCTTGATTAACATAACTACATGTGTAGCAATTTCACTGATCTTCTTCAAGAACCAGAACTTAAATAAGAACCTCATTTTCTTTATCTTTTAGAATCTTTTTTTCAATTTCCTTGATTTATGTTCAAATTTTAGTATTTCTGTTTTTCTAATTTTTTTCCATTTAAGCTTAAATGGCAGCCTCTTGCAGCCCCCTGTGGTCCCCTTACCTCTAATGTCTTCTTTTCCAGGAGAAACTACTTTCAGTTCTTTAGCTGTTTCTTGTGGCATCAACTTTTATATTCTTAGGAACATACTGCAACTTCTCAGTGCTGTATTATTCATAATATATATCGACCTTCTATTATATGAGGATTTAGTTCTCTTAGACACACATACATGTAAACACACATACACAGGTAAACACGCACATCCTTCCTTCAGTTATCTGATGCAATTAAAACACAATTTTCCCTAAATACTCAGCATTTTTATTAATATTTCATTTGAAGTTGAGCCATGTAGTGAATTTTAATTACACATCCTTTTTCTGTGTAACTTTTTGTTTTCCCTAGAGTTAATAATTGGCTAGAAACTGTAGTTAAGGGTAAAAATGACTCCTTATCTTCTGGAGAAACATACTGAAATATTTATGAAAGAAATATGTGATGTTAGAGATTTGCTTCAAGATAATATGGAAGGGCTTACTGGCCTTGGTGAAGTAACAGACTGAATTTAAACTCCCAACTTAAACAACTAGAGAACTCGACAAAATACAGTAGAGAACTATTTCTAGACACTGGGCAACAGGCAGCATGGGACTTCGATATTAGAAAGAAGGGAAGTAAATGAAGGGAGCCCTCTGACTGCCCCAGCTTAGTGCCAGAGGGAGTGTAAGGCTGCAGATCAGGGAGGGGGAACTCAGGGCCCAGCAGTCTCCTGAGGGGAGGAGACAGAGACTGGAAATCAAGGAGGCTGAGGCAAGGGGGATTTATACAGCCGAATATGGAGGAGAGACATTAGAATGGGGAGAGAGAGAGGGCAAGTTAGTATCAACAGAAGGGCCCCCTTGAGTCTGTCTGAATACTGAGCCCTGTGTACATGAGGAAAACTGTCAGCAGGGAGAACGAACCACCAGAAAAAGTAGTTTCCAAACAATTCCCAAAGCTCACCAAAGACTGGGAATATTTTCCATTCCCACTAGCCCGAGTGTGATGCATCAGCTGGTCTTCTGATGGATCTTGCCTTGCTAATGGGAATAAATTAACTGCTCTAGGACCACCTCAGCAAAGCTTAAAAGCAAGTCTCAACAAATCTATAGAGACAGAGAGTAGATTAATATTTTCCTGGAATTGTAAGAGATGGGCAGGAGCATGGGGAGTATGGAGGGAGAGTGGTGGCTATTGGGTACATTTTGGGGTAGTGAAAATTTTCCAGTGTTAGATTATATTTTCCAATGTGAGTTATGATTGCAAAACTCTGTAAATACACTACAAACACGAGGAACTATATACTTTTAGTGGATGAACTTTATGGTATGTAAATTTTATCTTGAGAAAGCCATTAAAAGGATTAGAAAAATAAAGAAGAAAAGGAGCCCCAGACAATTTAAACTGATCCCAAGTGACTTAACAGCATGACAAAACAAAGCCCAAAGCCACTTAAAGGAATGCAAGATACTCCAGTGCCCAATAAACATAAAGTTACCAGTGTCTGGCATCCAATTAAATATTACCAGGCATGCAAACAACAAAAATATAAGATCTATAAGCATGAAAAAAAAACACCCACCCAACTGAAATTGTATTAGAAATGATACATAGGAAAGTATTAGCATATGAGAACATTAAATCAGCTATTAAACATTCCCTGTATGTTCAAAATGAAGGAGAAAGTATGGGCATGATGGAAGAAGTAGAAGACAGAAAAGTGTTCAGGCAATTTCTGGATTCAGATCTGATGTGTAAAGTGCTTAGAAGTCAGAACTTCTATCTCTCCAACAGGAAGAAAAGCTGAAAAAACTGAAAATCAATGTCTTTTCTGGGGCCCGTCAGAGAACTGAAGTCACAGGGCAAACTCCCACCCTGAAATCTGAAGGGACAGGCCAACTGAGAGAGTCCCAGAAAGACCCAAGACTTAAACAGATTCTGTGTAAAGAGATTTGTTTTGTTGTTCAGTCACTCAGTCCTGTCTGACTCTTTGCGACCCCATGGACTGCAGCACTCCAGGCTTCCCTGTCCTTCACTATTTCCCGGAGTTTGCTCAAACTTATGTTCATTGAGTTGGTAATGCCATTCAACCATCTCCTCTGCTACCCTCTTCTCCTCCTGCCCTGAATCTTTCCCAGCATCAGGATCTTTTCCAATGAGTCAGCTCTTCGCATCAGGTGGCCAAAGTATTGGAGCTTCAGCTTCAGCATCAGTCCTTCCAGTGAATATTCAGGATTGATTTCCTTTAGGAAAAAGATGGAGATAGATACTCAATGCATATCAACACTAATCAAAAAGAGAAAATAAAAGACTGTAGTTACACAAGGAAGCAAATCAGACTTAAGAACAAAGGAAATTATCATGGATGAAGAAGACAATGCATATTAATAAATGGGTCAGTTGTTCAGGAAGATATAGCAATCCTAAATATGTATGTACCTAACAATAAAGTATCAAAATACATGAGGCAAAAAGTGATAGAACTACAAGGAGAAATACTCCATCTAACAGCAGCTACATACACATCCTTCTCAAGTTCACAGGCAAAATTCACAAAGATAAACCACATTCTGGGCCATAAAGCACAACTGAAAAAAATCTAAAAGAAAGGGAATTATGCAAACTATGTTGTCATATCACAGTGTAATGAAACTAAAAATCAAAAAACAGAGAGGGCTGGCAAGTCACATAAGTATTTGGCATTAAAAAACACACTTCTAAATAACACATGGGTCAAAAAGAAGTCTCAAGGAAAATGTTTAAAATATTTTGAGTTGAACCAAAATGAAAACACAACTTGAAAAATGTATGGATGCAGCACAAACAGTGTGTAAGGGGAAATATATACCACTAAATGCATATAGTAGAAAAGACAAAAGATCTGAAATCAGTAATCTAAGTTTCTCCATTATGAAGCTGGAGCAAGAAGAGCATTGTGTGAGACAGACTCAAATTTGAGGCTCTGTGTTGCCCCTGATGAGCTGTGGGACTCTAGGCCAGCTTTTCAACCTTTATACTATTGATTTTATTCATCTGTACAGCAAGGATATGAAATAGTACCCATCTCATGGTTTTAAAGGATGAAAAGAGAGAGTCAACTCCCAATGAAATATGGAGTGCTAGTCACTCAGTTGTGTCTGATTCTTTGTGACCTCATGGACTGTATCCCAACAGGCTCCTCTGTCCATGGGATTTTCCCAGGCAAGAATACTGGAGTGGGTTTTCATTCTCTTCTCCATAGGATCTTCCCAACCCAGGGACTGAACCCAAGTCTCCTGCATTGCATGCAAATTCTTTACCATCTGAGCCATCAAGCCATTTGAGCCAACTCCCAATGCCCAGCGCATACTAAGGGCCTAACAAATGATGACTGACTGTGTTGTTATTGATGTCTTTGTGGCAGTACAGCCTAATATAAATATTCTATATTTTATTCATTTTATTGTTGTTATTCAATTGTTTAGTGGTGTTGATGAATAGTTAGGAGAGCTTTAACAAATACAAATAAGTAAAAAAAAATGCAGACTTATGGGAGATAACAGTGTTTAGAATTTTATCAATGTCTGTTCAGTAAATGAATTACTGAAACAGGAAAGAAGGAAATGAAGGAAGGCAGGAGAGAGGGAAGGAAAGAAGGAGCCTTGTTTTTCAAGTGATTATGTAAAAATAATAAAAAAAAATAGAGGCCTTGAGAAAGTAAAGCAAAATGTTAACATTACTTGCCCCCAGAGAATTGATTACAGATGCTTTTCTTTTATTTTTCCTTTGTGCTTCTCAATGGCTTCAAAATTTGTTAAAATGAATCTCTATTGCCTTTGTAATCAGATAAGAGTAGAGAATGATATCTAAAATCAGAGATTTGGTATAAAGAACATGATTTTCATTATTTGCCTTCTAATCATATTCCTGGTTTAGAAGTATCTAATACCCACTTCGCATAACAATAATGAACCATAAAATCAACTTTCCCTATCAGTTTTTCTGCTGTGCTATGATTGGGTAGATTTGAGTAATCAGCAGACACTCGTGATTTCAATTAGAGATTGAGTTCTTCTGCATGTAACAGGAATAAAAGGCTTTAAGGAGGTAAATAAGGTAGAAGTTTAGCTTTTTCTCGAACAACACACACTCTAGAAGCGGTGTCCAAGCTGGGGCAGAAGCTCCACGTCAGCAGTGCCATCTTCCTGCCCAAGCCGTCCTAGGTGCACGGCTTCTAGCCTCACAATCGTCTCATGGTCCCGAGATGGCTGCTGTAGCTCCAGTCATCACATCCTCATTCGAGACTGTGAGAGGAGGAAGAAGAAGAGCAAAACATGACAACTGTGGCAGCTCACTTTAAAGAACTTTTCTAATAGTCCCTCTTCTTAAGGTCTGCTTGCAAATTATTGGCCTGAATTAAGTCACATGACCACCCCAGTTACAAGGGTGGATATGAAATGTCATTCTGGAACTGGCATTCTCCAAACTGGGCTTCCCAGGTGGCCCAGTTGGTAAAGAACCTGACTGCCATTGAGGGAGACATAAGAGACATGGATTCACTTCCTGGGTCAGGAAGATCCCCTGGAGAAGGAAATGGCAACTGGAGAATTTCCCAGTATTCTCGCTTGGGAAATCCCATAGATATCCATGGGGTCTCGAATAGTGGGACACAACGGAGCACACAAGAAGAAGAACTTAAATAGAAACGGAGAAAAGATTTGGGTGGGCAACTCAAAATCTCTGCCAAATCCTTATGTGGCTGATGGGAGACCAGAAATAGTTGAGAATTTTCTTATGGGGAAAAAACTAAGGCTTCTGTGGGCCATTTCTTCTATGGACATTCTCATTTACTCCTCAAAACTCTTCAGACTCAGAATTGGATGTTACTATTTCCATTTACCTCTGGAAACTGGGACTCAGAGTAAATCTGTCCATGAGACTCACCCAGCTTTTCAAATTCCAGCTGGGTTTCTAACTTGGGTGTCTCTGACCCCAGTGGCCGTGTCTCTCCTCTGCACATTCTGACTCCCCTGGTCTGCAAATGGAAGCATCGTTCACTTATTCTTTCAACCATTGGTAAGTGCACTGGGTATCGACATATTGTAGATACTTAGTGAATATTTGTCCCATGGATGAATGAGTAACTGCCTGCCTTGTCTGGAGGAGCGCATTGTCTTCCTGGTGAGGAACATCAATTGGGGCTTCCCAGAGCCATCTACGGGATGCTGTGATTCCTTCTTTCTAGGGAGCACTGAGGGAAATGTCACCAAGGATCCTGGGTGCACCTGAGCTGGGACGACCAAGTGGGATGCTCACACAGGAAGGGAACTCAGGCTTGGAGAATCACAGTGCAGATGGGAAGATGAGGTGAAGAAGTTCCAGGGTAGAAGGATCAAGGTGACAGGGCAGGTCCTGGAGACAAGGCTGGACTTGTCTCAAAGCTCAGTGTCCTTGGGAAGAAACAAACTGGGGGCTCATCCTGGGTATCCGTGGGACTCCCCCTCCATATCTTCATCAGTTTGCTCTCTGGTCTCCTTCTCAGCAGCTCAGTTTTGGCAATTTATGAAGTGAATGCCCATAAAGTGCCCATCTCTTGATGGGCAGGAGACTCTGGCAGTTTGTCCTGAAGCTCCAATTTCATTTTTTGAATTACGTGAGCTTACTCTTTCCTGTTGGTGAACTGGCGGAACTTGAGATGGCCAAGGAGGGCTGTCTGTGGACTCACCCTTAGGTCCCCAGCTCCTGGGACAGTAGGTTGTCCTTGCTTTGAAGGTTAACATGCCCACACTTTCCCTAGAATTGTGCCTCTTGAAAGTGAGAAGGCGGGAGTGTGTAGGAGGGGTGTAGGTATATGGATGGTGGAGTTGTGTTCTTTCCAGAGAAAATAAGTGTAAATCTCAGGTGGCTCCACGAAAGCAAGGGTTAATCTCATGCCTCCTCTAGTGGGTTGATGACAACTTACAGACACAGGTTGCAAACACAGTTTTCTCTTCTTCAGTTCAGTCGCTCAGTCGTGTCCGACTCTGTGACCCCATGGACTGAAGCACACCAGGCTTCCCTGTCCATCACCAAGTCCCTGAGCTTACTCAGACTCATTTCCATCGAGTCGGTGATGCCATCCAACCATCTCATCCTCTGTCATCCCCTTCTCCTTCTCCCTTCAATCTTTCACAGCATCAGAGTCTTTTCCAATGAGTTAGTTCTTCGCATCAGGTGGCCAAAGTATTGGAGCTTCAGCTTCAAGCATCAGTGCCTCCAATGCATATTCAGGGCTGATCTCCTTTAGGATGGACTGGTTGGATTTCCTTGCAGTCCAAGGGACTCTCAAGAGTCTTCTCCAACACCACAATTCAAAAGTATCAATTCTTCGGTGCTCAGCTTTCTTTATGGTTCAACTCTCACATCCATACATGACTACTGGAAAAACCATAGCTTTGAGTAGATGGATCTTTGTTTCTCTTCTTCTGTAATGACTTGATTTCCATTTCTAGCCAGCATTTTCTGTTCTAGAAAACTTGATCTAGCTGCAGCCAGGTAAGCCCCAGCAAAATCAGTGATTTCTTAGTTTTAAACACAGGTGTTTTCAAAGTTTCTCCCACCCCACTTCTCCACCCCTTCCATGTTGGCCTCCGGGAGAGGGAAGCACCCAAGGATTTCCCTTGATGAGCATCCTGAGGGGTACAACCAGCCTACTGATGTTTTGTTGTCAGTTTTCCCCTAAGCTGGTGGCCAGGGTGCCCACATTGTCATCCATGCTTGTGTCCACTCATCATACCCCTGGCTCAGCTAGGACCTGCACCCTCCCCTTACCTCCCTGTGCCACGCCTGCATGGAGATGAATTCCCTGGTACTGTCCAGTCCACCACCACCTGGACCTCACTGTACCAACCTAACTCCAGCACCTTGATGATGATGTACCCTTTCCTTGAGGCTTGTGGTCCTCCTGGAGCCCCAGAAAGGAAGCAGGGACAAGTGCCCTCCAGATGCCCCTTATTTAACTGAGGTTCTATCCTTTCCCTTCCCCACCTTTGGGGTTTTACCTGGAGAAGGTGTTCCGGTGTGGGATTCCTTGTATAAGACACTCACTCAGTCTCCTCTCCTATTTTTTTCTCTTTCCCCCCTTTCCTCATAGTCTCACCTCCTGTTGAGTTTGAAAATGGTTTTTATTCTTAATATATCTTTGCCAGCTCTACTGTGCATGGTCTAATTTGTATATTCAGAATCCATGCAACTCTCAGATCTGAGAAACACCTTTGAGCCTCTGAAAACTTGCCTCTTGCAGTTGAAAATCTGGGTTTCAAACCTGTGTCTTCTATGATTTTCAATAGATTATTCTGGAAGGCATTATTTTGCTGTGCCACGCAGGCATGGCACACAGAGGTAAGAAAAGGGAACCAAATGCATGCTGGCAAAGGAGTTTATTTTCAGTCCTTCCAATTCATCTTACCCCAACATGGTCTCTCTCTCCAGGTGTCAGTTTCCTCAGAGTCATGCCAGGCATTGGTCCTGGCCTTTCCCCCAATTCCTTTAAAAGCATCAGTGTCTGTTTCAGGGTCTTTACACCTGATTTGTTTCTGCTTCCTGGAATGTTTCTCTTCCCTGCAACATACACATGTGTACACCCGCACACACACATACTTGCACACACGTGCCATCCTTATTCTTCTGCCTGGCTAACTTCCTTAGGTCTCAGCTGTCCCTTCTGAGAGGCATTCTTTGATATCTGGACCTAACATGCCCTCTCTTCATTCCCTGTGGTCCCCACATGTCTAACTGCACGTGTGCATCACCGTGGTTGCTGGTACACATCAGCGTGCTTGGGTGCCCAGAGAGCAGTGGGAGCTGTGGCTTTGTCTTATCTGTGGTCCCCACCCCACACATCCCCAGCACCTGGCATAGGGCTGGGCATTTACTTACTGCTTGACTCGCATTTGTTGCGTGAGTGCATGAGCCACTTATCTTCCCTGGTGGCTCAGATAGTAAAGAATCCACTTGCCCTGCAGGAGACCTAGTTTTGATCCCTGGGTAGGGAAGATCCCCTGGAGGAAAAAATGGCTCCCCATCCCAGAATTCTGGCCTGGAGAATTTCTTGGACAGAGGAGCCTGGTGGGCTACAGTCCATGGGGTCGCAAGGAATCAGACATGACTGAGCGACTAACAGTTTCGCTTTTCTTTGCATTTTCATGCAAGGAGAACAAGGCTGAGAGACATCAGTGACCTGCTCAGAGTCACCCAGCTGGTGAGAGGGACTTCTGCCGGGCCTGGGACTCTGAACCCACAATGGCAGAAACATCGACAAGCCTTGAAAAGACTTCAAAATTCTGCGAAAAGATTCAGGGGCTGAGAAGAAAGCACATGAAATCACTCCTGCAATCTAAACATGTACCAAGGTGTTGGTCGGGTGGGGAACCAAATGTATGCTGGAAAGGGAACTTGATTTCAGCCCTTCCAAATCATCTCATCTCAATGCGTTCTCTAGCTCTAGGTTTCACCTTCCTCACAGACAAGCCTGACCCCTCTCTTCCAAACTCCTCTCCTCACCATCGCTGCCTGTTTTTCTCCATACACCACCTGACATATACCTATGTATCTGATGGGTTGTGTAGGGTCTGCATTGAGGCACGGGGGTGTCCATTCCATGGAAGCAAACCTGGGATTCAGCTTTACTCACTCACAGCTGTATCTCCAGTGCCTAGACACCTCGTAGGCACTCAATTAAAGGTTGTAGGAATTTATGACAAAGAAAGAAATGAGTAAGTGAAGAAAATCTGCATCTCTCTGCATATTAGTCATACTGATTCTTCCCTTAAAAATTTATATCCTCTCTGAGCAATATTACTATGACAGCCAGACTAAAATTCTGCTGTTTGGAAAGGTCAGAGATATCTGGAATAGCAAAAATCAGACTTTAAAAATTCACTAGCCTGGATAAGTGTGTGGTGATGAGGAACATTCAGACACTGAGAGTGGGAGTAGAAGTTGAAAGAGCTTCTCTGAAAAACCTACTTACCCACAAATTTGATAGTAGTATATGCTGTCCAAGTGTTAGAATTTTGCCAATTTCCTGGGTGAGAAATTATACATTAAGGTAGTTAAAAAAACTGTATTGAGGTATAATTGATATGTAATAAATTTCACATGTTTAAAATGTACAATTTAATGCATTTTGAAGTATAGATACAGTTGTTAAACCATCATCAAACTCAAAATAGTAAACATATTCATCCCCCCAAAAGTTTCTTTGTGCCCCTTTGTAATGCCCCTTTCTAAAGGCTCCCTTTCCCTCATCCCCAGGCAATCACTGACCTGTTCAGATGCTATACATTAGCTTGCATTTTAAAGCACTTTATATAAATGGAACCAAACAGCCTTCTTTATTTTATTTCTTTCACTCAGTATAATCATTTTGAGTTTCATCCATGTCATTGTGTGTATTAATAGTTGGATAGTGTGCACGGAGGTTCGTGACATTGTACAGGAGATAGGAATCAAGACCATTCCTAAGAAAAAGAAATGCAAAAAAGCAAAATGGCTGTCTGAGGAAGCCTTACAAATAGCTGTGAAAAGAAGGGAAGTGAAAAGCAAAGGAGAAAGTGAAAGATATACTCATTTGAATGCAGAGTTCCAAAGAATAGCAAGGAGAGATAAAAAGCCTTCCTCAGTAATCAATGCAAAGAAATAGAGGAAAACAAAAGAATGGGAAAGACTAGAGATCTCTTCAAGAAAATTAGAGATATCAAGGGAATATTTCATGCAAAGATGGGCTCAATAAAGGACAGAAATGGTAGGGACCTAACAGAAGCAGAAGATATTAAGAAGAGGTGGCAAAAACACACAGAAGAACTGTACAAAAAAGATCTTCATGAATCAGATAATCACGATGGTGACTCACCTAGAGTCAGACATTCTGGAATGTGAAGTCAAGTGGGCCTTAGGAAGCATCACCACGAACAAAACTGGTGGAGGTAATGGAATTCCAGGTGAGCTATTTCAAATTCTGAAAGATGATGCTGTGAAAGTGCTGTACTCATTATGCCAGCAAATTTGGAAAACTCAGCAGTAGCCACAGACTGGAAAAGGTCAGTTTTCATTCCAATCCCAAAGAAAGGCAATGCCAGAGAATGCTCAAACTACTGCACAACTGCACTCATCTCACACGCTAGTAAAGTAATGCTCAAAATTCTCCAAGCCAGGCTTCAGCAATACATGAATCATGAACTTCCAGATGGTTTTAGATAAAGCAGAGGAACCAGAAATCAAATTGCAAACATCCTCTGGATCATCAAAAAAGCAAGAGAGTTCCAGAAAAAACATCTATTTCTGCTTTATTGACTATGCCAAAGACCTTGACTGTGTGGATCACAACAAACTGTGGAAAATTCTTCAAGAGATGGGAATACCAGTCCACTTGACCTGCCTCTTGAGAAACCTGTATGCAGGTCAGGAAGCAGCAGTTAGAACTGGACATGGAACAACAGACTGGTTCCAAATAGGAAAAGGACTACGTCAAGACTGTATATTGTCACCCTGCTTATTTAACTTATTTGCAGAGTACATCATGAGAAACGGTGGGCTAGAGGAAGTACAATCTGGAATCAAGATTACCAGGAGAAATATCAATAACCTCAGATATGCAGATGACACCACCCTTATGGCAGAGAGTGAAGAACTAAAGAGCCTCTTGATGAAAGTGAAAGAGAAGAGAGAAAAGTTGGCTTAAAGCTCAACATTCAGAAAACTAAGATCAAGGCATCTGGTCCCATCACTTCATGGCAAATAGATGGGGAAACAGTGAGAAACTTTATATTGGGGGGCTCCAAAATTACTGCAGATGATGAAAGGAAAGATGTGATCAGCCTAGATAGCATATTAAAAAGCAGAGACATTACTTTGCCAGCAAAGGTCTGTCTAGTCAAAGCTATGGTTTTTCCAGTAGTCATGTATGAATGTGAGAGTTGGACTATAAAGAAAGCTGAGTGCTGAAGAATTGATACTTTTGACCTGTGGTGTTGGAGAAGACTCTTGAGAATCCCTTGGACTGCAAGGAGCTCCAACTGGTCCATCTTAAAGGAGATCAGTCCTGGGCATTCTTTGGTAGGAATGATGTTGAATCGGAAACTCCAATACTTCGGCCACTTGATGGGAAGAGCTGACTCAGTTGAAAAGCCCCTGATGCTGGGAAAGACTGAGGGCAGGCGGAGAAGGGGACGACAGAGGATGAGATGATTGGATGGCATCACCAACTCAATGGCCATGAGTTTGGGTGGACTCCGGGAGTTGGTGATGGACAGGGAGGCCTGGTGTGCTGCAGTCCATGGGGTCACAAGGAGTTGGACAGGACTGAGTGACTGAATTGAACTGAACTGAGTGTGCATTCTTTTTATTGCATAGTAGTACTCAGTTGTATGGATATACTGCAAAGTGTTTCTTCACTTACCTTTTGATGGTCATGTGAATTGCTCCGGACTTTGGCTATTATGGGCCTCCCTGGTGACTCAGCTGGTAAAGAATCCACCGGCAATACCAGAGACTTGGGTTCGATCCCTGGTTTGGGAAGATCCCCTGGGAAGGGGAAAGCTACTCACTCCAGTTTTCTGGGCTGGAGAATTCCATGGACTGTACAGTCCATGGGTTTCAAAGAGTTGGACATGACTGAGCAACTTTCACTTTCACTTTGGCTGTTATGGATAAAGCTCTGTATGGACATATGTTTTTGTGTTTCTTAGATTGTTGTTGTTGTTTAGTTGCTAAGTTGTGTCCATCTCTTTTGGGACCTCATTGACTGTAGCATGCCAGGCTCCTCTGTCCATGGGTTTCTTGTCCAGGCAAGAATACTAGAGTGGATTGCCATTTCTTTCTCCATGGGATCTTCCCTGACCAGGGATCGAACCTGCATCATCTGCATTGGCAGGTGAATTCTTTACCCCTGAGCCACCAGGGAACTCTCTCTTTTGGTTTTTCCCCATGGATAATATATAGAAATATGATGTTAACTATACATTTTTCAGGGATGCCCTTTATCTTATGGAAGAATTTTCCATCAATTCCTACTTTGCTAATAGTTTTAATCAGAAATGAATGCTACATTTTATCAAATTTCTTAAATTTTCATCTATTTCGTAAGAGATTTTTCTTTTCCATAATTTTTAGAATAAATTGCATTGATTGATTTTTAAGTATTAAATCAACTTTTTATTCTTGGGATAACTCAATTTGGTCATGATATACTGCTCTTTTAAAATAAAATATCACTATTGGCAAAACTCTTGCTGAAAACTTTTGCAAATAAGATCACAAAGAATATTTATCTGTAATGTTCTCTTCTGCTATCTTTCTGGTTTTGGAATCAAGGTATTGCTGATTTCATAAAAATGAGTTGGAAAGTATATTCTTACTTTACTTTTCTGAAAGAGTATGGGGGAAATTAGGTTTATTTCTTCCTTAAATATTTGCTAGAATGCACAGGTACCTAGAATTTTCATGATTGAATGATTGGAGGGCATCACTGACTCAATGGACATGAGTCTGAGTAAGCTCCAGGAGTTGGTGAAAGACAGGGAAGCCTGGTGTACTGCAGTCCATAAGGTCACAAAGAGTCAGACACGACTGAACAACTGAACTGAACTGAATTATTCCCCATTATTGAGACATATTTTTTCTTAGTACTCTACAGAATGATCCCTGAATTAAAATGTTGTGAGATCTGGGAGCAGCACTGTTCCCAGCCCTGTGTGATTCCTGAATACTCCTCCCTGTAGTCCTTTTTAGTGGTCCTTTCACTGGCCTCAAATAGTTTTCTCATATACATATTCTCACAATACTCTACTGATTAGATGAGGGCTGCTCCTTGAAAGTCTCTGAAATTCTCTCCTCTGCAGTGCCCTACCCAGAATCTCTGGCCACCTTGAACTCTCTGGATTCCAAGCTCTGTCTCTTTAACTCAAGGAGCCCTTGGACTCCATCTGAGTTCCCTTCCCTGCAGGGATGCCTGTAATGTCTCTCAAGGCAGAAAGTGGGACAATCATAGGGCTCACTTTATTTATTTCCCATCTTTCAGGGTCACTGTCTTTTATTGCCTGATGTCCAGTGTCTTGAAATTGATTGTTTTGTACCTTTGTCTATTAAAGACATTTTTCCTAGGCGAGGGTAAATCTAGTTCTTGTTACTATATCTTGGTTATAAGCTTAGACTATTGTTCAGTCACTCAGTTGACCCCTTGGACTGCAGCATGCCAGGCTTCCCCGTCCTTAGACCAAAGTAGTTTTAATTTACTTTCCTCATGTCTGTAAGGTTCTTCATCTTTTCATACAGTTGAGATTCTTTTTCTGTGAATTGTCTATTCATTTCTTGGCTCATTTCTCACTAGTGTTTTTCTTTCTTCTATAATTTTGGAAAACTCTAAAGAGATTTATATGTCAGGGATACTAACACTTTGTTGTGATTTAAATTTCAGATATTTTCCTAGTATATTTGTCATCTTTAGTTTTATATTTTTGTCATGCAAATGTTTTTAATTTTTACGTAAAAATACTTTCCCTTATTGCTTCTACATTATTAAATGTATTCCTTTAAAAACAAGCAATATAAGTAAGCACATTGTGGGGAAACCAAGCATTCAGGTAAACTCTTTGAGCATCCCTTGGGTGAAGGATGCTAAGGTTCTGATTCAACAGCTAGACTGTCAGTACCTACATTTTTTAAGAGAATAGTATCCTTGAAATACATTTGTATTGAATATTTATATGAATTTGTGCTATGAAATAGTTGCTGACGTTGGATGAGGTAAACCTCTGCATGTTGAATTTAGTTTCGTGCCTGCATACTAAGTCACTTCAGGTGTGTCTGACTCTTTTGCCATGTCCTCCTCCAGGGGATCTTCCTGACCCAGGGATCAAAGCTATGTCTCTTATATCTCCTGCCTTGGCAGGCAAGTTCTTTACCACTAGTGCCACCTGGGAAGCCCTGAATTCAGTTGTATGTTTTTTCAAAGCTCTGTTTATAGTGAAAGGGTCCTTGGGAAGAAATTCCAAGCACAGGAACCCAGGCAGAAAGACTGACATTTAGGGATGGGCAGGGAAACAAGGCTAGAGAAAAGTGGTATCATCCCTGATTGAGCATGTACTATGTGGTGGCACAATAGAGCATAGTCGTAAGAGGAAGACTTTAGTGGATGTAGTCCTGTTTGTGGTTGCCTAGTTTGTGGAATAACCTTCCTAAATTTGGAATCTTATCCTCCTTATGATTTCTGTATCCCTGAAGCAGAAATCAGTCACTTTCCCAGCTTCCCTTGCAATTCAGGGCAGGTAATGTGACTTAGCCTTCACCAATCAGATGCACTGACATGAGACTTTGATTTGCAAAAGAGAAATGATTGGATGAGGCAAGCGCATCAGGAAATTCACTTTCTCAGGAGAATTACAGCAGAGGCTGCTTCAGAGAGGAGCGGGCAGGGCTAGGGGGCTGGGGTTCACCCTCCCAGTCCGCCGTGTGAGCTAAGATGCCCATGCATAGTGGAAGTGGCAATAGGTAAACTTCACTGGAGGTGACAAGTAGGGGCATTTGGACATTGTACCTGGATATTGTCACCACCTCAAACTTGATCTTCAGACTCATTGATTGGGAGGGGTGGGATCTGGGAAGTAAAACATCTTCAAATTGGTGCTGGGGTACCTCTGGCTATTGGCCGTTATTAATGGCTTGTCAGTAGGAGACACATTTGAAACTTGCACCTTCTTCCAGCTAATGAGAAAAAATAGAGGGAGACAAATAAAAAAGTTCTCCTTGTTTTCCTCACAGAATAGAGATGAGAGAAAGTAAAACCATTGCATCATGGCCACCAACCACCCTCCCTGTTCATTTGAAAAGAAATTGAGGCTTTTCTGTATACCAGATGCTGTGCCGAGTGATAGACTTCTATGAGAAGCAGGAGGAAAACCAGGATATCAAAACTTTTTGACCAGTGGGGATATCAAAAACGATAAAAGCCTTTGTCACTCACTGCAATTGTGTCCAGAAAATAATTCTGTGCAGGCTGTGTGGTGTGAGATGTTTGAAGTTGTTGAACATGAAGCCCAAACATGTTAATTTGATAAATTAGCGGGAGGTTATTCCACCCCTACTTCACAACAAGATCACAGGCAATTTGCTAACACAGAATGACAATATGCTAAGGGAAAAGAAAATCCCCAGAAGTGCAATAACCCTTTAGTTCCCATTGCTATGAAATGGGAAAGACTTTAACATTTTTTAAAAAATTTATTTTATCGAAGTATAGTTTATTTAGAATATTGTATTAATTTCTGCTGTACAGCAAAGTGTTTCAGTTATACATGTATATACATTCCTTTTCATATTCTCTTCCATTATAGTTTATCACAGGATATTGAATATATTTCCCTATGCTACACAGTAAGACCTTACTGTTTGTATATTCCACAGATAATAGTTTGCATCTGCTGACCCCAACCTCCCAAACTATCCCTCCCCCACCCCCACTTTCCCCTTGGCAGCCACAATTCTATTCTCTATGTTTGTAAGTCTGTTTCTGTTTTGTCTGGATGAGTTTATTTGTGTCATATTTTAGATTCCAGATATAAGTGATAACATATATTTGTCTTTTCCCGACTACTTCACTTAGTATGATAATCTTTAAGTCCATCCATGTTGCTGCAAGTGACCTTACTTCATTCTTTTTTTTCATGGCAGAGTAATATTCCATTGCATATATGTACCATATCTTTATCCATTCATCTGTCTACAGACATTTATTAATAGGTTGTTTCCATGTCTTGGTAAAGCTTTTAAACTTCAATGGTCAATGCAAAATAAAATAAAATAAAACAAAAAAACTCTCACCTTTGTATAGTGTCTCACAATTTCCAAAGCATATGTATTCATTCGTTTAATCAGTTCAGTTAATGGAGGATCTACTATATGGCACACTCACTCATCTTTCCTCAACCCCTGTTTTATTTTTCACATAATACTATGAGTCAACTTTCTTAGTCACAAGCAATAGAAAGGGACTCTGGCTGATATGGTGGTGGTGAAAGGCAATAACAGTCTTCACAGTTAGACATGCTGACCTGTCTTTCTATCCCATGCCAGCTATGTGACTTGGAACAAGCTTTTTAATTTCTTTGATCCTGTAAAGATGGTAAATCAGCTCACGTGCTTCTTTTGCTCATAGCCTTCCAAAAGCTTCCCATCTCAGGCAGAGATAAGGTTAGGCTCCTTTCTCTACCCTGTAAAGTCAAACCAATTGGACAGTTATGTGTCTGACTGCGTCTCCCACGCACTCCCCTCTTATTCTGCTCTAGCCACTTTGAACCTTGCTGTGCCTCAAGCAGCCAGACATGGTGCTACCCCAGGGCCTTTGAAGTCGCTGATTGCTCTCTCTGCAGTACTCCTCTCTCACCATCTACAGGGCTTGCTTCCTCACTTCCTTAAGCCTTCATTCAAACATGGCCATCTCAATGAGACTTTCCCTCATTGAAAACTGCAAACCCATCCCTCCACCCCTTCCTCTCATTTCCTGCTCTGTTTTCTCCTATCACCCATCAACTTATAACATACTGTGTCATCTACTTGTTGATAATCTGCCTCCCTTCACTGCAATGACTGCTCCATGAGAAAGGATGCATTCAAGCACCTGAAATCCAAGAACATAGTAGGCACATCTGCTAAGCAAATGAGTGAAGCAGGCCAGCTTCCTGTCCTCCTCACCCTTGCAGTGGATGGTAAGAGTCTCCTGACATCAGGCCTCATCCTGATGACATCTTCATCCTGAGGATGAAAGGAGATTAGGTCCTTAGAGTGCCTGGCGTACTGCCTGCAAGTACAAACCTTGAGTGCCCTGCTTTCCACCTTGCAGGCCAGCTTCTCACTCCATGCAAGCTGCCCGGGAAAAATATCTGATTAATGCTCTTTACCCTGAGCACCCTGAGCACCATGCTTGAAGAAGCTTTGGAGCCAGTAACTATCAGCCACTAAACTGTCTGCCAGAGGTTCAGCTCAGAGTGGGTCATACTCAAGGGGTCACTGGGGAGAGAGGAGAAGGATGCTCAGGTTTAAAAGGAAGCAAGAAGACATCAACCCTTCAGATGGGAGGGGGGCAGCAAGGCACACACTTCCATCCTGAAGGATGCATAGTCTAGCTGGGGGCACATATCTCATAGTATAGATGTGATGTTGGAATGCAATAAATATTGAGCTGGTACAGAGATTCACAGGTGGGAGAGCTCACTGTGGGCTGTGGGAAGAAGGGAAGACTTCTTTGGGGAGGTGAAATTTGATCAAATTATATTGTGAGGAATTTGTAGGTATCTTGGAGGCAGGATAACACCTAACTTTGAACTAATTAAGAAACAGTAGTGTAATGGGCTTCCCAGGGGGCTCAGATGATAAAAAAATCCACCTGCAATGTGGGAGACCTGGGTTTGACCCCTGGGTTGGGATGATCCCCTGGAGAAGGAAATGGCAACCCACACCAGTATTCTTGCCTGGGAAATCCCATGGACAGAAGAGCCTGGTGGGCTACAGTCCATGGGGTGGCAAAGAGCTGGACATGACTGAGCAACTAACGCTGGAATGTAACAGGTGGAGATGAAAATGCTATCTTTAAAGCCTGGATTGGAATATGGTTCTTCAGGGCACTAGTCCGCCACCTTCTTGATCTGCTGGCTTTTGGAAGAGTCACTGTTCCTTGTCTTCCCACCACCACGACCACCATGGACCGGTCCCTGTACCTGAGCTGAGTGGCCACATCGATTTCCTCTTACTTCACCCCTCGCATTAAGTAGGCTTACTCCCCCCCATCATGACAGTTCACGCATACAAGATGAGCTCAGACTTAACCCCGATCTGGTCAGGGGTGCTCTCTGATGGTGCATAGTGGGCAGCTCTCTGAGAAGAGGAGTCTGAGACGAGCATGCCCAGCCAGTGACGAAACACAGAGGGGTTCAGATGCTCCCTCCTGTGGAGGGAATGGAAATACTCTTGCCTTTATGGAAATATCCAAAGTGAGGAAGAAATTTCTCTCCTGAGGAACCTCGCCAATTATGGCTGGCTGAAGTTCAGGTTGATTTGGAAAACTGTAACAGAAGCAATGAACTCAGACAGGTATATTAACACCACCCTGATCAACATAACAACAAAACAACAACAATAGCCTCTCAAACAAAAGCATCTCAGCAACCCAGCAACCGCAACCATAGCATCACTTCCTCCAGTCCCAGGGAGCAGCTTAGCCTGCTTGCTTAACATGAATCACTCCATCTAACCCTCACAGAATTTGCTTGCAAAGGTGAAATGGTGAGAGACTGTGGATGAAATTATACCCCCAAGATACTTGTCATCCAGTAGAAAAGAACTCCGTTTTGGAGGTAGACATACCTGGGTTCTAACCTAGGATCTTTTATTACTTGGACAAACAAGTTCCATAACCTCTCTGAACTTCAATTTTTAATCTCTCATGGGGGAAAAAAAAAAGAATCCTAGCTTTGTTGTGAGGACTGAGTAAGGTATTGTGTGAGGTACAGGGCACCCTCCCAGTGGGGTCACCTGGAAGGCATCTTGTCAAATGAGACTCTAAGAGAAACAACCAGGAGATGAGGTCACCATCTTATTCACCCTCTCTCTGCTCTGGGGTCCTTTATCTTTCATCACTTTGCTTCCTCTCAGCTGGGAGCTGTCAGAAAAGCTCAGAAGGGTAGGGGAAAGACAGCTTTTATCCCCTACGCTTGTCATCTTCAGCTCCTCACTGATGCTCCGTTCTATTTTCTCAGAAAATGTTTAAAAAAAAAAAACCTTCACAAATACCAAAACAATCCTGCTTCTCTTCAAAGTGGACTCTCAGAAGACGAGAGGGGACTGGACCTTTGTCTACCCGCGGGCCTTGTTTATAGGTTGGGTTCTGTGTGTTTGTTCCCAAGAGAACTGGCACACACACACACACACACACACACACACACACACACCCAGGATGCTCAGGGGATCCTGGGGTTGGGAGACACCTGCCACTTGAACAACGACACACTTTGTTCAGGCTCCACTCCCGAAGGCAGCGCAACACTTTGAGCAGCAGGGTGGGAATGGTCCATGGAGTATGAGCATGTGCAAAAGATGGTTGAAGCAATGCCCCCCCACTGGCCAACAGAACTTGGCCATGAACAGAGGCACTCGTCCCTCCTCATTCTGCAGTGGTCGGCATCCATCAGCGAAGCTATGGTACTTCTTCTCAATGGGCTTCCTGAAGTCAGAGGCTGTGTTGTTTGGTTCACCACCCTCTGACTCAATTCATTTCAGTTCAGTGCAGTCGCTCAGTCGTGTCCGACTCTTTGAGACCACATGAACTGCCATATGCCTGGCTTCCCTGTCCATCACCAACTCAAACTCATGTCCATTGAGTCGGTGATGCCATCCAACCATCTCATCCTCTGTCATCCCCTTTTCCTCCCATCTTCAATCTTTCCCAACATCAGGGTCTTTTCTTTTTTTTAAAAAAAAATTTTCTTTACTTTATTGTGTTGGTTTTGCCATACATTGACATGAATCTGCCATGGGTATACATATGCTCCCCTCCAGAACCCCCCTCCCTCCTCCCTCCCGATTCCCTCTCCCTGGGTCATCCTGGTGCACCAGCCCTGAGCATCAAACCTGGGCTGGCGATTGATTTCACATATGATAATTCACATGTTTCAATGCCATTCTCCCATATCATCCCACCTTCGCCCTCTTCCACAGAGTCCACGAGACTGTCCTATACATTTGCGTTTCTTTTGCTGTCTTGCACACAGGGTTCTCATTACCATCTTTCTAAATTCCATATATATGCATTAGTATACTGTATTGTTTTTTTTCCTTCTGGCTTATTTCACCCTGTATAATAGGCTCCAGTTCCGTCCACCTGAGTAGAACTGATTCAAATGAATTTTTTTTTAATGGCTGAGTAATATTCCCATGTGTATATGTACCACAGCTTTCTTATCCATTCATCAATTGATGGGCATCTAGGTTGCTTCCATGTCCTGGCTATTGTAAACAATGCGGCGATGAACATTGGGGTACACGTGTCTCTTTCAACTCTGGTTTCCTCAGTGTGTATGCCCAGCAGTGGATTGCTGGGTCAAATGAGTCAGTTCTTCGCATCAGGGGGCCAAAGTATTGGAGTTTCAGCTTTAAGCATCAGTCCTACCAATGAATATTCAGGACTGATCTCCTTTAGGATAAACTGGTTGGATCTCCTTGCAGTCTAAGGGACTCTCAAGAGTCTTCTCCAACACCACAGTTCAAAAACTTCAGTTCTTTGGTGCTCAGCTTTCTTCAGCGTCCAACTCTCACATCCATACATGACTACTGGAAAAACCATAGCTTTACTAGATGGACCTCTGTTGGCAAAGTAATGTCTCTGCTTTTTAATATGCTATCTAGGTTGGTCATAACTTTCCTTCCAAGGAGTAAACGTCTTTTAATTTCATGGTTGCAATCATCATCTGCAGTGATTTTGGAGCCCCCAAAATACAGTCTGCCACTGTTTCCACTATTTCTCCCATCCACCCCTTCCATCCTACTCATCTACATCACCACAGACCACCAAGCTGAGCTCCTTGTGTTATATTGCAGGTTCCTGATAGCTATCTGTTTGACACATGATAGTGTATATACGTGAATTCTAATCTCTTAATTCACCCAACTCTTCCCTTCTCTCCTTTGTGTCTATATGTCTGTTCTCTACATCTATGTCTGTGTTCCTGCCCTACAAACAGACTCATCTGTACCATTTTTCTAGATGGCATATTAAAAAGCAGAGACATTACTTTGCCAACAAAAGTCCATCTAATAAAAGCTATGGTTTTTCCAGTAGTCGTGTATGGATGTGAGAGTTGGACTATAAGGAAAGCTGAGCGCCAAAGAATTGATGCTTTTGAACTGTGGTGTTGGAGAAGACTCTTGAGAGTCCCTGGGACTGCAAGGAGATCCAACCAGTCAATCCGAAAGGAAATCAGTTCTGAATATTCATTGGAAGGGCTGATGCTGAATCTGAAACTCCAATACTTTGGCCACCTGATGAGAAGAACCGACTTATTGGAAAAGACACTGACGCTGGGAAAGATTGAAAGCAGAAGGAGAAGGGGACGGCAGAGAATGAGATGGTTGGCTGGCATCACCGACTCGATGGACATGAGTTTGAGCAAGCTCCGGCAGTTGGTGATGGACAGGGAAGCCTGGCGTGCTGCAGTCCATGGGGTCACAAACAGTCAGACATGACTGAGTGACTAAACTGAACTGTACCATTTTTCCAGATTCCACTATATGTTAATATATGATATTTGGCTTTCTCATTCTGACTTACTTTGCTAAGCTCTATTTCTTATTGCATCAATCAAAACTGGGTCTGTGATCTCTCATCGTGAAAAATGAATTGCTTAGCACCTGGTTAAATCTCTCCGTGTCTTCACCCTCCATCTTTTGACTTCTATCAGCTAAGTCACAATCACATTCTCTTTATTAAACATAAGGAAAGTATCCCTGCTTTGTCCCTGGTTTGATTCTACAATTTTAAGCCAATAATAAGTATTCGTAATATTATATTTGTCATGTTTGAAAGTGACAAGTGAAAGTGAAAGTCTCTCAGTCCTGTCCGACCCTTTGAGACCTCTTGGACTATATTGTCATTTTCATGTGGATATAAATTCCTTCCAAGCCAAGCTGTTTGCTTAATTCCAAGAAGAGGTCACTGTGAAGGAAGCAGAGGAAGGAAGAGATTTGGGCCTGGATTTGGTTGGCTGGCTCCTTCCTTCACCGAGTGCGTGGCTTTTATAAGTGGTTCCCCATCCCTAGGCCTCAGTGTCCTCATCTGTGAAACCGAGATCCTAACTGAGATCTCAACAGGCTGTGAAAGTTCTGTGTGTGTGCGTACAGTGTAGAGATGGAGTGCTCCAAATACTTCAGTGTTGTCATGAATACTGATCTCAGGCATCTCACACGCCATCACTACTCAGGCATCTCATACTCCCTTCACTCTCAGTTCTGTGACCTTTCTTCCACTTGCTTCTCCAGCCCTTTTATTGAATTTTTTTATTGGGGCCATAATTGTTAATTTCCAGAAACCCTTTTATACTCTTGCCCTCTTTTTTTTTTTTTCAGAACAGCTTGTTCCATTTTTTTATGGCTGCAATGCCTTCTACCATCTCTCTGAGGACATGAATTCAATCTTTCAGGGTGCTCTTCCCTTCCCTGAGTCAACTAGTTCCTTCGGGGAGAATCGTTCTGTGTTTATCCTGGTCCCCTTTCTCCTGTGTCCTTCTTTTCCCCCAAGGTCTGCTTCAGCTGGCCTGTTTTGAGTCTTGTCAATAAAGGACTAAGCTGATGGATGAGGTGCTCTGTGGGCTTCTGCTGGGGTGTGACCATGTCTGATCTCTTGGCTTCCTCACAGATAATGTTGATGTGGGCATTCCCCGTGGGTGAGGCCTGCCAGCCCAAGGCTTGACTTCAGTCTGTAGGATTAGTATAGACAGACTGCCCTCCCCTAAGCATAAGCTCTACCCTGAGCACTAGGAACTACAGTCAGGTTCGCCCTCCTGTTTCTTTGGAAAGCAGAACTCCAATTTCAGTCTTCGGGAAAAAAATGAAGCTTCTTCTGGTATGTGAGTAGAGAGAATAGTTGGGAGGCTTGATGGCCAGCTCTTTTGTACACACAGTTTTTAAGTCTTTTTTAAGATCCATGCATTCCAACATTCATGGTAGTGTTATTTACAACTACCAAGGTATGGAAATAGCCTAAGTGTCCATCAGTGGATGAATGGATAAGAAGATGTGGTTTAAATATACAATGGAATATCACTCAGCCATAAAAATGAGGGAAATGTTGCTATTTGCAGTAACATGGATAGAATTAAAGGGCATTATGCTAAATGAAAGAAATCAGATAGAGACAAATACTATATGACATCACTTATATGTGGAGTTTAAAAAATATAGAAAACTAGTGAATAAAGCAACAAAGAAGTATAATCACAGCTACAGAGAACAAACTAGTAGCTACCAGTGGGGAGAGGGAAGGGAAGGGGCAACATAGGAGTAGGGGATTTTAGAAAAGATTATTATTGGATTATGTGAAATCATGTGTGTGTGAAACTTTTGAAAATTGTAAAGCACTATAGAATTAAAACTATTAAACAGAGAATCAAAAATCCTTTTTATTTTATAATAATTTTAGATTTATGCAAGAGCTTCAAAGGGCATGATTAAACTTTCCTAGTGTCAACATCTTACACACCCACAATACAATTGTCAAAGCTAAGAAATGAACATCGGTACATTACCATTAACTAAATTCTGGACTTTTTATTTGGAACTCACCAGTTTTTCCACTAATGCCCTCTATCTGTTCCATGAGGCCATCCAGCACACCTCATTGATTTCATTGCTGTATCTCCTTAGTCTCTTGTAATTTGTGATATTTATCAGTCTTCCTTATCTTTTGTGGTTCTTATACTTTGATGAGCAGGAATTTTCAGTTGAGGTCTGTCCAGTGTTTTCTCGTGACTCTGCTGGGGTTATGGATTTGGGGGAAGCACACTGCAGAGAAGAAGTGTCCTGATCATCATATCTGATCAGGGTACATGATATCAACAGGACTTTTTCCTTGTTATATTTGATCACCTGGGTTAGGTGGTATGTGTCAGGTTTCTCCACTGTAACCTACCTTCCTCCCCTTCCCATATTCTATCTGCTTTAGAAGCAAGTCGCTAGGTTCTGCCCACAGGTCCCAGGATAATTGCCATACCTTCTCCATGACCCACCTCCCTGACCATTCTTCCTTGGTGAATGAGTTGGTATCTCAGCCAAGGTTGGCACATTCTCTGGGTCTTTGCGTGTAGAGGATACAGAATGTCAGGGCAGTCTTTCCCTCCACTTGCTTAATTTTTAGAATTAGAGATATATGACAGTGGTTATTTGACTGACGCTATATGAAAAGCTACTCTGTAGTTTGAGAAAATGCCCTAAACCTCTCTGGGTTCCGGTTTCCTCCTTTATGAAAGGGTTGAATGATTTTGGCCTTGCAGAAATCCAAGACCCGACGAGACAACATAAGCGGAGTGCCTGCCCTGGGGCCTGGTGTGAGGTCCGTTCTCAGTAAATGACAGCTCCTTGCTGCCTGAGCCATCGCAGGGTTTTCCACCTCTAACGTTCTAAAGACCTGAGATTACAGTCACCAAAGCGCACATGACCATGAGATAATTCTTTTCATTGGATAGAATTTTAAGGCAGAAAGAAAATAGGAGATCACTATTTCTGCTGCCTCTTGCATCTATTTGATTAATCAGAGCCAGAAAGTTCTAAGTGGGGGCCTTTGCTAATAAAACTGTAATATTTCTCGCAACTCCAATGAAGTCTGTGTTTTCTTTTGTTAAGAGCTATGTGCTTAGCCAAAGCCTGTTTCCCCTCCATCTTTTCTAACAGAACTTCAACCTTGGTCCTGCCTATGTACCACTCCCATGTCACACAGAGGAACGTGACCTCATCTGAAGCATAAGAGAGTAGATTGCTATTGGTCCAAACCAGTCAGAGCGCTTCATCCTGCATGCTGGTGATTGATTCAGGATGGGCCTGTGAGCCAATCTTGATTGATGAGATGTGGGGGAAAGTCCAAAGGATTCTGGGAAAGTCTTCTCCTCTGTGAGAGAGAGCCACAGGAAGGTCGTTTTCCTTCTCATCGCCCTGGATGGGGCTGTATCTGGATAGGATGTGCACAGCTGTGGCTGCCATCTAACATCCTGAAGACAGTGCCAACACATCCGGATGTCAGGGTGGAAGGATGCACAGAACCTGGGCCCTGGTGATATTCTCTATCTGTGGGCCATTCTGTGTCAGGGATTTGTCATTCCCTGGTCTCCTTGTTAAGTGGGACGATACATTTTCTTATGTAAGGTGGTTAGAGTTGAGTTTCTTCTTACCTAGAAGAAAGCAAACTGATGCACTATATTTTTGGAAAAATCCTCCTGCAAACAAGAAATGTTTTCAAAACACCACTACGAAGACTCTTACCATGGTGTGCTTTAAACAACTGATGTTTTTATCTGAGAGAGAACATGTGTGTGTGTGTGTGTGTGTGTGTGTGTGTGTGTGTGTGTGAAGGGAGCAGGAACGTTGGGCAGTGGGGGAACCTGCTGACTAAGAGAAGCAGACAGAAGAAAAGCCTCAAGGCAAGGCATCCAGAGTGCATGGTGTTCCATAAGAGCGGTGAAGGAGAGGAGGACAGTTTTCACTAAGTGTGTATTGCATGCTAGGCAGTAGGACCCCTAAACACATGCTTTTATTGAATTCCCAGGATGGGGCTGAGAGGTTTCAAGTGGCTTAAAACATGACAAAAGTCCTGGCCCTTTACCACCCCAATCCAATTCTTTGACAAGTCGTCAGATATGTCCCAAATCCACTCACTTTTCTCCATCTCCAGGGTTACCAAGTCTTACATCTTGGACTTCTTGCTTCAATTTGAACTGCAATTGAAGTTCAGAGCCCTGAACTCAATGCAGGGCTCTGCATTGAGATTACAACATTGATACAGTCAGTTGTTCGCTGATTTCTGTTATGTTCTTATATCCTGAGCTCCCTTGAGAACTCGTGAGCTGGGGAGATGGGGAAGGGCTGATCAACAAAACAGGATTCAGGTTTTTCTCATCCTGCCCAGAACACTATCCAGAATTCCTTCTTTCTCAGCCTTAATTGTGAAGTTGTCTAAACATGACACATGGAGTGAATTCCTGTTTAGAAAACGCCCTCGAATTGAACATAGTAGGTGACTGTACAAATAGATTCTTAGAATGAGGACAATACCAGGATGCAGTCTCTATGCCTGGAAAGGTCTGAGTGTTACTCACCACTCTCCCTGCAGAGAGGAAAGACTTAGCAGGTGTGGGTGTTGGGGGATGGAGAACAACCATGAAGTGCAGAGATGCTGAGAGGGAAATCCATTAATCATGTTTGTCTGTGATTACCCAGGAAGAAGCAGCTGCTTGTTACTTGTGACAGTTAGTAATTAAACATGAGAGAGGCCCCGCCATGATCTCATGTTTGAGGTCAGAAGAGGAAATGGGACAGACAGCTAATAGTGACAGGCACAGTGCGTGGGCTGACTCATCCAAGTGGCAGCTAATTGGTAAGTGTGGCCAGGCTGGGCGCCATGGTGGGCGTGTCTGCGCTCCTTACAGGTTCACTTAAGGCAGCTCTGTGCTGGAGAGGGGGGCAGCTAGATACAGCCCACCCTGATGGAGTTCGGTCTGGATTGGGGTGGGTGGGACACATAACCACAGCTATGCTACTGAGCTCAGGTTTGGCTGCTCGCGGCTCAAAAGCTAATAATTCTAGAGGCAAGTGTCAGTAGAAAGGAAAGGTGCTTAAATCAGAAAAGGTGGCAATCTGGGGAGAGGGCAGACTCACGCCCAGAGAACAGCTCTGAAGATTGTGCTCAGCCATGGCAGTTTTTAAAGGGAAAAATGGTGGCAAGAATCTGAATCAGCAAGGCAGGAGGTTGAGTTCTGCATCCTTCTCCACTGGATGCAGACTGGTAGACTCTTTCTTTCAGATGTTATCTTGCCCATGTGATCTACTTTCAGGATTCCATAAGGGGCTGTTGCGGGGTAGAGAGCTAATCCTTCTTTCCTGGGTTCTTCATTCTTCTTTTTAATCTAAGGAAAGAAGCAGCAGGCTAGACAAGGCATGTTGTGTATTCAGGAAAGAGTAACTCGGGGGAGTTAGTTTAGATTGCTAAGTGATCACATTCCTTTACTTAGATTTTTAAGGTTAGAGAAGACAGAAATGGGTAAACAAGAAAGGGGCAAAAGAGCCATTTTCAACTGGTCTAGTGGGGTAAATGCTACCAGAGTTAAACTGCATAAAGCAGACACTATATGCAAAGGGCTGCTGGGAGCACTTGCTGCACAGAGAGGAAGAAAAAAGAAATAGAGTGACTTTCAAGAATACTCAACTGGGTCACTGACAAGGGTCCACAGTTGAGAAAAAGCCCAACAGTCAACTCATGAGAACAAAATGGACCATGGATTTCTATGCAAATTCTTCTCTATGGGGGAGTTCATGGGGCTGAATTGCCTGTAAGCAAGACAAGGGAGCACTGTCAGTCTGCCCACCTAATGTCTGAGGTGTGTTTCCTGGATCAGAGGTCAGCAAACCTTTTCCCTAAAAGGGCCAGTGACAAATATTTTCTGCTTTGCGAGCCATCTGATCCATGTTGCAAATACCCTGCAGTTTGTAGTTGAATGCAGCTGTAGACACACAGAAGCAAATGGGTGTGGCCAAGTTGGCCTGAGAACAGAAGGGTCTAGATCCTTGTTACGCCAAGCCTTGTCCCTGATCCGGTAATATCAGTGTGCCTTGGAGGCCTGTTAGACATGCAGAATCTCAGGCCCCATTGGGGGCCACCTGAATTAGAATCTGCTGCTCACAAGGATTGATTGTTCTTGAGACTTCCACATATATCACTACAGTACAGAGTGATCACATTTTCGTCACCTGTAAAACGGAGAGAGAATTCATGCACCCAGCACATTGGGTGGTGTGAGAATTCTAAGTGTTCACAAGTTGACAGTGGTAAGAGACCACTCTCCTCGGGGATCTTATGTCAGTGCATGTCTTCTAAGTGAGAAGGATGGCCCTTTTGTTCTGGGAGATCTTCTCAAGGATATTTGTGCAGCAGACTTGGCTGATGGAGACTGTGTGTCCCTCGGGGCAAAGGGCTGAAGTGCTCAGTGCCTGTTATAAAACATCTGGGTTCCCTGAGCTTAGGGCACCTCTTGTGTAATGTACCCCCACTGCATGTGTGGGTGTGCTGGCCTTCTTCAGAGCATCTTGAGGGAAATGGGGCAGCAAAGGACTTGCTGATGCTCTGATCCTACTCTGGTTGTTAATAATAGTAGTTAAGTCCTCTGATGACTCAGGAGTCTCTTGACACACTTCCGTTTCCTGAAGGGAAGGAAGTTTCCTGGGATCAAGGTCAAGGAGCCCATCAAAGTCAAGTGTTCTAGGCAACTGCTCCCTGTAAATCCCTTTGCTTTTAATTCCACATGAAAGGAAGGATGGGTAGCATTTACCTTTCCTTGGCCTCTGTCCTTGGCTGGTTCCTGGGAATCTCCTATAGGATGCTCAAGGTCAGAAGTGCTAGGGCTGTGCCCTGATTCAGAGATTTTATCCCCTGGCCACCTTCTCTCTCCCTTCTAGAGTGAGCAGACACAAACAACCAATGTACTGCAAAATGTTTTAAACCTGGGTCATGGTAGCATGGAAACAGTATGGAGCATCATATCAGAGCTGGAAGCTGGCTGCTGTGCCCCCAAGAAGGTTCTCTTCCAGATGCTTTTCTGGGCAGAGGACAGAGTTTCCTTGTAGTAACAAATGGTAGGGTGACTCCAGTCTCTACAGAGTGGGGACTTAGGATGCCAGTCTGGAGGGATGGGAGATTTGCCTTAAAACTGCTTTTCTTTAGCAAATACCTTCTGCTTAGCTAAACAGCACCTTTATGGGGTGATTTTGTGATTCTAAGAGAGAATGGGGAGGACCCTCAGGCCCACCCTGTGGGGTCACCACTCTGTAATGGAAAGTTCATGAAATCTGAACTTCAGCAGACAGTTCAAATCTTGACTCTACCACCAACTAGGTAAGTGGCCTCAGGCAAATTATAGGTCCTCCTAAGAGTTTGTTTTGCTCATCTCTAAAATGTACATACTGCATAGAATTAAAATCATGCCAAGTTCCTGGCAGAATAAGCTCTGGCCTCTCTTGCCGCTCTTGGGACTCCTGGGGGAGAAGCAGGCTGGGGCACTGCCCACTGGGCTCCCTCCATGCCTGGTCTTTTTTGCGGCTTCTGGGAAGGTCACTGCTAGCTATTTGATCTGAAGCCTGCAATAGACTGAGTGAGAAGGCACAGAGATGGAGGGCTTACAAAGAGGGCAGGTGATGGAGACTGTTGTCTGCAGAGCTCAGCAAGGACAATCTGTGGGAAGAGCTTCATAAAGCGGGAAGAGATGCCTTGCTTGGTGAGAACTATGACTTTGCATGGCACTCCATGAGTTAACATGTGCAAACCTTCAACCAGAGCCCCATAGTTGACGTTCATAACTGCTGCATGAAAAAGGCAGAGCAGGAATTACCAGGCCCTGCTCATGGGTGCAGAAACTGACATTCAGAAATGTAAGGACTTGCTGAGAGCCTGCTAGTGGTTCCACACAGTGAATGGTGGGGCTGTGATTTGAAGCCAAGTCTCCCACTCCAAAGCATCTCTTGCTGGGCCAGTATCAGATTGGGTAGGCTTGTGCCCACTCCATACAGGAGCAGTGTGTCCAGTGGGGGAGCAGCTTCTCAGCCATCATTGGAGACGTGGGGATGCGGAAACCACTGCCTGATTTCTGTGCTGGCCGAGGACCCTGAAAAGCGAAGTGAACCAACCTATAATGGGAATTGAGGTGAGTCTGATGGATGGGGGTCCCTAAAGGAAGCTGAAAGATAAGACCTAGCAAGGGTGTCAGGGGGCATCGGGAGGTGAGGAACCAGGGACAGTGTGTAACTGCATGGGACCTTCCCAGGACCAGTCACATCTTGTACTTTGAGAAGGTGAGGGAGGAGGCAGAAGGGCAAGAACTGAGTTCCCTGCAGCTCAGGAGTTCTGTATTGGAACCACCATTAAAAGAGCTGATTATAACAAGTCCAAACTGTGTCTCTATAGGCTAGAACGAGAGAAAGGGTTGGATGCCAATGTTCTGGCAGAAGCCTGGAGGTCATAGCTCACGGTGGCCAGGAACCATGATCGTCAACACAACAGAGAAGTGACAACAGCTGTGGGCACCGAGGCTTCGTAGGGACCACCCTTTTCCCCACTAGTGGGGAGGCGCCCTTCTGGTTAACGTGAAAGCACTTTGTGATCACTTAAGCAAATCTGGAGACAATTCTGGATAATATAATGACTGTAATTCTGTCAGTAAGTGGGAAGGCACTTCAAGCATGCGGCTTGGAGTTTACTATTACTATAAATGTGAGTAATTTTTCCTTATTGGCACGAGAAGACTGAAATATATTTTAGTGGAGATGGGAAAGCCCTGTCATTGTTACCAGTTTGCAGCTTGTCCCTCTGTGCCTAAATCTCAAATCATAAGGTGATTCCTCATGCAAGTTCTTCCTTGGGCACATATTTCTTTTATCAGATTGCTTTCCTGACAACTGGCCTGGGGCTCTGTACTCTCAGAATGAGGGTTTGGATGAGGGAGGAGGGAAAATTCATCTGGAACTTGAGACTCAGGTGATATGTCTCTAAAGGCGATGGGAGGGGGACTGGGCACTTCATTGGTGGGTTAGGAAGAGTCAGCCTCTGGGAAACCACTGGGACAGGGAGAGGGGAAAAAAAGGCCTGGGAGATAGCAGTGGGGCCAGACAGGTGGCTGCCAAAAGCAAGCTTCACCCACTTGGAGAGTTTGTGTTGGGCTTGTTTTTATCTCATTCACCCCCACATTATTAGTTGTTGTTGGTTAGTCGCTAACTTGTATCTTTCTCTTTTGCAACCCCATGGACTGTAGCCCACCAGGCTCCTCTTTCCATGGGGGTTCTCCAGGTAAGAATACTGGAGTGGGTTGCCATTTCCTTCCCCAGGGGATCTTCCGGACCCAGGGATCAAACCCAGCTCTACCCACATTTGCAGGTGGATTCTTTACCACTGAGCCACCTGGGGAGCCCAAATAAATGATTACCTCTTGTGAAATAGGTGCTTTCAGGACTGCAGATGGGAAGTGTAAGGAGGTAGGCATGAGAACCTGACCTCTCCTAGGAGTTTGGGGAAAAAGAGGATGAGTCATGGTTGAAGGTAACCCTGTCATGCAGTTGGCAGCAATCAGAGCTGTAAGAAGGTCACAGAAAATGTGTGAGATGGTATGTGGGGAAGATTATATCTGACTTGGGTCAGGGTTGCCATGAGACCCAGAAGGCATCATGGAGGAGGTGGAATTGGCCCATGGAAGTCACATATTTTGAGATGCTGATGTTGAGATGGGGGTTGAAAGAGGTCCCAGGTAGCAGAGGCACGTTGGCAAAAGTAGGGAGGTGGCAAGTTAAGGCATCTGTACAGTAGAGTGAAGACTGTTCATTTGCACCCACGTGTGTGCTGTAAGGTCTGAGTGGTAATTTGAGGGAATTTTAAGAGTGTTTTTCTTTAGGTGGAGAATATCTGCATTTTCCTCTATTAAATATATTGTATCTTTGCGTGTGTGAAATAATGATGAGATGATGACAGTGATGATGACAGTAATGGTGGTGCTCATAGGGGTGGTGATGATGGTGATGGTAATGATGATGGTAACGATGCTGCTGCTGCTTCTGATGATAATGACGATGGTGATGGGGATGATCATGGTGATGCTGATAGTGGTGGTGATGATGGTGATGGTTATGATGATGGTGATGGTAATGATGATAGTGATGATAATGATGATGATGATGGTAATGATGATGATGATGGTAATGATGACGGTGATGATAACGATGATGGTAACGATGCTGCTGCTGCTTCTGATGATAATGACGATGGTGATGGGGATGATCATGGTGATGCTGATAGTGGTGGTGATGATGGTGGTATGGTGGTGATGATGGTGATGGTTATGATGATGATGATGGTAACGATGATGATGATGGTGATGATAATGATGATGGTGGTGATGATGATAATGTAAATTGTGATCAAGTTGGACTGAGCCTTAAATTGCCAAGCTTGGTTTTATTCTGTGGGCAAAGGAAACACATTACTGACTTGATATACTCCCTACCTCCCTGCCCCCAGTCTCTTATGTTCCTTACTAAATTTGACTCTTAGAGGACATTGCCCATCTCACCCAATCATGAATAAGAACAAACTTGTAAGAAGGAATCTCCAAGAAATAGTTTATTCTGAACAAGGAACAAGGCTGACTTGAACCAAGCCAGGAAATCCAGTGTCTCGGGCTACTTCCAGCTCCTGCCCCTAATTCATGAACTCAGTCCAGTGAGACACCCTCAGTGTTGCCACGGTCACAGTGAAGAGAGAAGCAGCCCCGTTATTTCCTGCAGGGGACAGGATGGTGCCCTTAGGGAACAAAGAATAAAATATGTACAAAAAAGTGAACATGTGGACAATAGCATCTTGAAACAGCCTGCGTTTGAAGGATGAAAACAATGATCATTTCTTTCCTTTATTCAAATAAAAACATAAACCACATAATATATGAAAATGTCTCTTAAAAAATCTAAGAGATTTATGATGTAAATAGTGAAAGTTGGATGAAAAATAAAAACACAATTGAACTTTTCACAGGAATGCACAGATATCAGAGACTTCAGAAAGATGAGTTCAAAGAATCTAAAACACCAGGCTTGTTTCTACGGAAAACTGACCTGCCCAATGAGTGAAACCGGAAAGTTTCTTGAAATTATGTTGATTAAGATGTTGACCAAAAACTGCTACAAAGCAGTTTTGGTATGTCACACATAGGATCTTACTTAACCTTTTAACAACCCCAGGGGTTAGTTTTTTAAATCCCTATTTTAAAACGAGAAAACTGACACGGAACTGATTATGTGATTGCCTGAGGTCTTCCGGTTAGTAAACAGCAGGGCTGGATTCTGATCACAGCCCTGATTCCAAGTCTAAGCTTTATTCCGGTTGCTAAAAGCATCTCCCAATTCAAAAACAAAGTGCTCCCTGAACAGATCATCAAGTAGTTTGTTCCTAGCTTGAGCCCACCATCCTCCTAGAGTAAACTTCCTAACCAACTGGGCTTCCTAGTTTATCAGTGTGGAGCAGCCTCCTTGCTGGCAACTGGAGACCCTCTTTAAGATGGTGCTGATGAGATGATGTCACCCACTTCCAGGAAAGGTAACCTGAATGGAGACAGAGACTCAAGAGTTCTGCCATGGGACTGGGTTTTGGGAGGAACTCTGCTGACACTCTTTAGGGGTAACTGACGGTCAGTGACTTGACCTTCTGAATGGGCATCGTCCTGCCATCCCAGCACTGGGGGTGGGGTGGGAGTGGAGACGTGATGAAATTAAAGATGGGGACAGTAGCAGGCCAGCTTAGAACGTCAGAAAGACTGGCCTGGCAGAGAAGGCAAAAGAAGACACTTCCAGTTTTGCTCCAGGATTCGGGGATTGTGTTTCCATAGGCAGGGCAAACGCATCGGACGATTAACAGCTGCATTTTCAAAAGTATACTCTGAAGACCCAGGGTAGACCGAATTGCAAAGTTGTGATGGTCTAGTTGCTTTAGGGGATGGGGGTGAACTTCAAATATTAAGGTTCTATTTCGCCTGTATCAAGAATGTCATAAATGTCAAAGGTTTTGCATGTCTCCTACCCAATTGGATTCTTCCAATAGCTTTGTAATCAGAGGTGGGGCATAGAGCTGTGTAACCCCTCTGCCAGATGTGGAAAACTGAGGCACAGAAAGGGCAAGGCTTGTCCACAGATGTGCCGGGAATTAGCTGGGCAGCTGGGACCAGAACCCAGGCTCCCCAGCTCCGAGCCCAGGGCTTTCTCTACATCTGATGTTATCTGGGGTGAGACGGGGACCACTGTGGCACAGAGGGGGGCTTTCGCTGGGCAGGGCAGAGGTGTGTGCAGTCCCGCTGGAAGCCGCAGGTGGTGGCTTAGCTGCTGCAGCCACGGGAGCAGGCGTGGGCCAAGCTGTTGTTATTACACCCGTCCTGGAGCTTTCCCCGGGCCTGGCTCCCGGCTCGGCCTTCCGTGTCCAAGAGCTGGCCGCCCTGCCCCTGCTGCTTCCTCAGCCTGCAAACAAGCACAGCACAGACCCGGTTAGCAATGCGGAGCGGGGGACGTCCAGGGACAGAGGAGAACCAGAGAGACCGAGGAGACTTGCAGGAGCTGAATGCTGTGTCTGGAGCCCACGGGCTGGCTCCACACCCAGCTCAGGTGGCTCTGATGAGTTACTCAACCCCCAAAGCCTTGGTCTCTTTACCTGTGAAATGGAGAAAATTCCTGCCTCATGGCTCCTTGTGAAATCCACAGGAGACCATGTATATAATTTCCAAGTTCACACAGTAGGTAGAGGGTGAGCCCCACACTTCATTCATGCGTATATAAGTAGTGAATGCATGGGGGACCAGCTATCATGCCCAGGAGCAGAGGAAGCCCTGGCCAGCAAAACAGTCAGTGTCTCTGTCCTCATCAAGTTACCACCTGATGGAGGAGATGGATATTGATCAAATTATCTCACAAAGATAATTATAGGGGAAAGGAATGCAAAAGTAGGAAGTCAAGAGATACCTGGAGTAAGGGGCAAATTTGGCCTTGGAGTACAAAACGAAGCAGGGCAAAGGCTAATAGAGTTTTGCCAAGAGAATGCACTGGTCATAGCAAATACCCTCTTCCGACAACACAAGAGAAGGCTCTACACATGGACATCACCAGATGGTTAACACCAAAATCAGATTGATTATATTCTTTGAGGCCAAAGATGGAGAAGCTCTATACAGTCAGCAAAAACAAGACTGGGAGCTGACTATGGCTTGGATCATGAACTCCTTTATTGCCAAATTCAGACTTAAATTGAAGAAAGTAGGGAAAACCACCAGACCATTCAGGTATGACCTAAATCAAATCCCTTACGATTATACAGTAGAAGTGACAAATAGATTCAAGGGGATTAGATCTGATAGACAGAGTGCCTGAAGATCTATGGATGGAGATTCACGACATTGTACAAGAGACAGGGATCAAGACCATCTTCAAGAACAAGAAATGCAAAAAGGCAAAATGGTTGTCTGAGGAGGCCTTACAAATAACTGAGAAAAGAAGGGAAGTGAAAGGTAAAGGCGAAAAGGAAAGATAAACCCATTTGAATGCAGAGCTCCAAAGAATAGCAAGGAGAGATAAGAAAGCCTTCCTCAGTAATCAATGCAAAAAAATAGAGGAAAACAACAGAATAGGAAAGACTAGAGATCTCTTCAAGAAAATTAGAGATACCAAGGGAACATTTCATGCAAAGATGGGCTCAATAAAGGACAGAAATGGTAAGCACCTAACAGAAGCAGAAGAGATTAAGAAGAGGTGGCAAGACTACACAGAAGAACTATACAAAAAAGTCTTCATGACCCACATAGCCACAGTGGTGTGATAACTCACCTAGAGCCAGACATCCTGGAATGCAAAGTCAAATGGGCCTTAGGAAACATCACTACGAATAAAGCTAGTGGAGGTGATGGAATTCCAGTTGAGCTATTTCAAATCCTAAAAGATGATGCTGTGAAAGTGCTGTACTCAATATGCCAGCAAATTTGGAAAACAGCAGTGGCCACAGGTCAGTTTTCATTCCAATCCCAAAGAAAGACAGTGCCAAAGATTGTTCAAATTACCACACAGTTGCACTCATCTCACATGCTAGCAAATTAATGCTCAAAATCCTCCAAGCCAGGCTTCAATAGTACATAAACTGTGAACTTCCAGATGTTCAAGCTGGATTTATAAAAGGGAGAGGAACCAGAGATCAAATTGCCAGCATCCCTCGGATCATAGAAAAAGTAAGAGAGTCCCAGAAAAACATTTACTTCTGCTTTATTGACTATGCCAAAGCCTTTGACTGTGTGGATCACAACAAACTGTGGAAAATTCTGAAAGAGATGGGAATACCAGACCACCTGACCTGCCTCCTGAGAAATCTGTATGCAGGTCAAGAAGCAACAGTTAGAACTGGACATAGAACAACAGACTGGTTCCAAATTGGAAAGGAATAAGTCAAGGCTGCATATTGTCACCCTGCTTATTTAGCTTATATGCAGAGTACATCATGAGAAATGCCAGGCTGGATGAAGCACAAGCTGGAATCAAGATTGCTGGGAGAAATATCATTAACCTCAGATATGCAGATGACACCACCCTTAAGGCAGAAAGCGAAGAAGAACTAAAGAGCCTGTTGATGAAAATGAAAGAGGAGAGTGACAAAGCTGGCTTAAAACTCAAACATTCAGAAAACTAAGACCATGGCATCTGGTCATATCACTTCATGGCAAATAGATGGAGAAACAATGGAAAAAGTGAGAGATTTTATATTTGGGGGCTCCAAAATTACTGCAGATGGTGAAAGGAAAGCTATGATCAACCTAGACAGCATATTACTGTTTAGCAGAGACATCACTTTGCCAGCAAAGGTCCGTCTCGTCAAAGCTATGGTTTTTCCAGTAGTCATGTATGGACATAAGAGTTGGACTATAAAGAAAGCTGAGTGCCAAAGAATTGATACTTTTGAACTGTGTTGTTGGAGGAGACTGTTGAGAGTCCCTTGGACAGCAAGCAGGTCCAACTAGTCAATTGTAAAGGAAATCAGTCCTGAATATTCATTGGAAGGACTGATGCTAAAGCTGAAACTCCAATACTTTGTCACCTGATGGGAAGAACTGACTCACTAGAAAAGACCCTGATGCTGGGAAAGACTGAAGGCAGGAGGAGAAGGGGACAACAGAGGATGAGATGGTTGGATGGCAACACCGATTTGATGGACATGAGTTTGAGCAAGCTCTGGGAGTTGGTGATGGACAGGGAGGCCTGGTGTGCTGCAGTCCATGGGGTTGCAAAGAGTTAGGTACAACTGAGTAACTGAACTGAACTGATCTCAGAAGGAAATACCTGAACAGATGAGCACCCAGAGGTACAAAATACTCCAGACAAACAGTGTTTATGGAGTTTAATTCTTTAAAAAAAAATTTTTCTTGAAGTATAATTGATTTCTGTTGTGTTAGTTTCTGGTTTACAGTAAATTAACTCAGTTATATATCTCTACTTGTCTATTCATATATTCTTTTTCATATTTCTTTCCATTGCGACTTATCACAGGATGTTGAATGCAGCTGCCTGTGTCATTTATCTAGTTTATGTATAGTAGTTTACATCTGCTAATCCCAGACTCCTAATGTACCCCTCCTCCCTTCCTTCAACCTTTAGTAACCGTAAGTTTATTCTCTATGTCTGTGAGTCTGTTTCTGTTTTGTAAATAAGTTCATTTGTATCATATTTTAGATTTCGTATATAGGTGATATCATATGACATTTATCTTTCTCTGTTTAACTTACTTCACTTAGCATGATAATCTTTAGGTCCATCCATATTGCTGCAAATGGCATTTTCGTTCTTTTTTATGGTTGAGCAATATTCTATTGCATATATATATATGCAATATATATATGCTACATCTTCTTTATCCATTCATCTGTTCTTAGACATTTAGGTTGCTTTTGTGTCTTGGCTCTTGTAAATAGTGCTGCTATAAACACTGGGGTGCCAGGTTGTCTCTGGATATCTACCCAGGAGTGGGATGCTAGCTCATATGGCAACTCTGTTTTTAGTTTTTACGGCTCCTCCTTAAAAATAGTGGCTGCACCAATTTACCTTGAGGGAGCAGGGATGTGAACACTCTACATTTCCTAACAGCTGCCCACCTGGCTGCCTTCCACGTGGCTGATAAAGTCAACATCCTTCCCTTTCTGATCTCATCAAGTTCAGGATCATGCCCTAAACCACAGCTGTCATGGTGTGTAGATGGTTAGGCCAAAACATGAAGTGGAGACATTTAGGGAGGCAACGAGAAGTCTGAGACCAGGGAAGAACTCAGCTCAAACCCTGGAGCTCAGCACCAGCCACTTGAGTCAAGGGGTCAAGCGGTCTATCTTCTGAGCCTCAGTTTCCCAGTATATCTCTGGGAACTAAATCACTTCCTTGGCAGGAGGCTAAAGGGAATCAGAGAGGATGAGCACGAAATATCTAGTACAGAGCTGGAAATAATTGTACTACTAGAGTTCTGCCTTATCCTGAAAGACATGGGTTTCAGCCAGAACATACCTTTTACATTAGAATGTTCTGTCAGACGGAGTGCTGGCCTACTGCTTGATTAAATGAAAGAGTTGTTTTACCCCACAAACCTCTGTGTGTGCTTGTCACATGCAGAGCACTGTGGATGACCCTCAGATGAACACAACACACAGCCTCAGATGGTGTGTTTGTGTGGTGGGGATGCTCTTTGTGTGTGTGTGTGTGTGTATGTGTGTATTATGGGGATGCTCTATGTGTGTGTGTGTGTGGTGGGGACACCTAGTATCTGGAACCATACTAGTATTTGAGCAAGTCCTTCAGGCAATGCTGAAAACCCAGCAGCAACACAGTAGTTCATAAGACAGGGGACTTGGTGGCTACTGCCTCCTGTCCTTTGTCTTCTTGCAGGAACTAGGACCAGGTGTGCAGTCCATCTGCCTCTGAGGCTTGCAGCCCTCCAGGTGGGACAACTGGGAAAGGCAGTCAGGATAAAACACATCATCCTAGTGGAGGAGGGGTCAGGACCAAGGGGAGAGAGCTGGGATCTAGAGGACAAAGTGGGCAGGGAGGGGAGAGTCTAGGGGGTGGAAGGGAGGTGGTCGGATTTCTTCTGCAAGGCTGGGATTGTCTGAGAATCTTGCTCCTGTTTTCTTTTTCCCTCCCCTTCTTTCAGAGAGACTCTCTCAGGCATCTCTGGAGAGAAAATCAGATCAGAAATAGGGAAAACTCAAATGACTAAGAAAACTATGGAAGTGAAAAGGAAGTTGTTTTACTTACAAAGTAGGACATCGCTGTTTGGTTCACATCTGTGATGTTGCATAATTCCCTAGGTATATTGCAAGATAAAGATGAATGCCATTAAGATTTTCTTTTAAACACCCAAACATAGCGTAGATAGCATTACTATCTCTAGACTTCTGTACTCTCTGATTATAATGCAAAATAAAACTTCAAAAGATGCATAATAAAGAGTGGAGCATAGGGAAGACGGAGGCCTAATAAGGGAGAGATGGAGTCTGAAGTCTTGAGTAGATCAAGGAAGGCTTCCTGTAAGAGGCAGCTTTTGAGCTGGGCTTTAACGATTGGTGTGGAATGTGGGTAGCTGAAGAAAGGGAAGGAGGGAAGAAATTTGAAATGAAAGGACACCAGTGCAGTAAGGTACAGAAAGTAAAAAAAAAAAAACAACAATTCCAGGATATACCATAGTCTTTTCTGGAGCTGTGTAACGTCAGCCACTTCAGCTCCTCTTCTTGGACAGAGCTGTTTTAAAGAGAACTGGCTGTCTCAAGCCTCCCCTCTTGTATGGAGGGTCATATGTGGAACAATATGACCTGAGTGCTGGGGGCCTCGAAAAGGAAGTAAATGGGATGTGAGTCACGCTGCTTGCAACTTAGCACCAGACTCAGTGTGAGATGAAGAGACAGAATCAAGAAGGAAGGACCCTCTCTAGACATCCCCCTACAGGCCTACAGAACTGGATTCTGGTCTAGTTCTGGGAGGCTCCAAAGCCCACCTTCTTCCCTCTGCATCTACATTCCCACCCAGCTACCAGCCATTCACCATCCATCTACCTACCCACTTTGTCTTCACCTGTCCATATATTCTACTCCACCCACCCACCCATCCATCCATCATCCATCCATTGTTCAACTATCTGTCCCACCCCACCCCTAGGTGTCCACTCCTACTCACCTAAGTGTCACGCCATCCAGTTACTTATTCAGCTACCCATCCATGCACGTCTTAAACAGAAATCTATCTACCTCATCCATTCATTTATCCATTCATTCATCAATACATCCCTCCATCCACCCATCTGCTCATCATCTATCTACTGACTCACCTGTCCATCAATTCACTATCCACCCCATCCATTGATTCCTCCAGAGACCCCCTATTTACCCATCCACGCACACAGCTACCTCCCATCTATCACCTATTCATCTACTATCCATCCAGCCATCTATCCATCCACCACCCTTCTGCCTATTCATTCATCCATCTACTCCCATATTTCCATTCATCTGATCAATCATCTGATCTACCTATTACTCCCATATCCTTCCACTCATTCTTTCCACCAGCTATGCGTGTGCCAGGCTCTCTGCGTCAGGCCCACGGTTGAGGCTTGGAAGCAGAACAGAGAGCAAGCAGTGAATGGTCACTGTGATGAAGTCTCTGCCAGAGGAGGCAGTATGGCCTGGCATTCAGGGTCTGGGCTTAGAGCCAGGCGATCTCATTCTGTCCCCGAGTCTGTCATTTACTAGTCATGTGACTTTGGGAGGCTGGATTCAAACCCAGGTCTGTCTGTCTCTAAGGCTCGTTCTCTTTCCAGTGAATCTCATGCCTTTCAATCTGGATCTGGGAGGAGAGAGAGTGGAATGATTTTGCCACACTCTGAAGAAATTAGAAAGGCTCAGTTTGCTCAAATAGAAACCCAGGAATCAAGACAATGATGTGAAACTATATGGTTGGCCCCAAGAGCTCACTTCCATGACTAGCCCAGAGGCCAGTTATCTATATTTCAGGAGGAAATGAAAAAGGATTTTACATATCTTAGTAGATGTAGCCCACGTCTACTGATGCAAATTGGCTAGTTATCTCTGCAATGGCAGGGACATTTAATTTCCTCAGCCAACTTTATCAAATTAACTGTCAGTTTTGTGACCAGAATTCCAAGTGATGGATGTGAATGCTCTCAACGTCCCAAACTCAAGCATTAATTGTCAGAAGGAAGTACTCTGTGATGGAGACCCTCGATTAACGAGAACAGGACATATTAAAATCTGTCGTAATATGGGCTGGAGGCATTTTTCAAAGGCAGAGCACTACATAGGGCTAAAAGAAAATGGTTAGCAATCAAACTAATTTCAAACCATGCTCTTTCACAGCCTGAGGATGCAGTCCAGATTAATACGAACATTGATCGACAGCCTCAAACCCTCGGGGAAGCCTGGCTTTCTGGCTCAGAGAAACCAGCTTTCCTTTGTGCTGGGTGCTTCGAAAAGGAAAACGCTTCAAGCGGTGTCGCACCTATTCATATCTCGTCACTGGTTATACGTGTCCAGAACTGTGTGGCATCTTGGAGTGGCTGTGTGGCGTGGTGGGAGAATGCAGGCTTTGGAATCATACAGAATTCACTCAGAATCCCAGCTTTGCTGTGAGTGTCTGAGGGACCTGGGGGAACTCACCCAACTTCCTGAAGCCTCTCGTTCCTCACCTGAAACACACCCACAACACCACCTCTTTAAAGGAGATGAACAAATGCATAGCATCTACCTGCCTGTAACAGGCACTTTACAAAGGGCAGGGATTTTTATGATGATTTCAGTGTGGATGTGTGATGCGTGCACACTCAGTCGTGTCTGATTCTTTGTAATCCCATGGACTGTAGCCCACCAGGTTTTTCTGTCCATGGAATTCTCCAGGTAAGAATACTGGAGTGGGTTGCCATTTCCTCTTCCAAAGGATCTTCCCAACCGGGGGACTGAATCTGTGTTTCTTTTGCCTCCTGCATTGGCAGGCAGATTCTTTACCACTATGCCACCTTTCTTTGTTGTTGATTGCAGTGTGGGGCTACTTCCATTTCACATATGGAGAAACTGAGGATCGGTAACTGAAGTTTAACTTCCTGCAGTAGTTCTGATGAATGTATCCCAGCAAGGAGGCCCCCACAGATAGTTCCATTCTGGAGCATCAAGGAGGGAGGCCAGGAAAAGTGGAGGGTACTTGAATGGGGTATACCAAGAGTGGCTGAGGGTCAGGATCCAGCAATGGAAAGACAAGACAATAGGCTCAGGTGGCAGGAATCCAGTTGCAAAAGTCGTGGCAGGATCCAGAGGGGTCTGCAAACCAGGAAAGGCTGGGCACGGAACTGGTGCTTGGAACCGGGTGTCCAGCCTGGTTACTGGTCTCTCCTCCTCTGGGCAAGGGCTACGGCATGCCATCTGTGACCCTGCAGCAGCCGGATGGGGGCAGGTGCAGACAGTGTGTGCTGGAAAGCTGGGCAGGTGGATATGGGAATAAACGCCCAGCTAGGTGTCCGCTACTCATCAGCTGCCTGTTTGCACAGGTCGGCAGGCTCTGCCTCAACACACTCGGGGACAGGAAGCCAGTCCCAACTGAATGGAGTAACAGGTATCCTCGCTGGACAAGAATTCATGACGACTGGCAGAACTGGCGAGTTCACAGACCTTGTGGATGACAGTTTGCATGAGTCAAATTGGAGCTTTTTCTCTTGTGGCCAAGGGAGTTGAGACAGGTTGCTATTTTGTGTGTATATGTAAGTGTTGGTTTAAAAGTTAAGGCAAAATGATGTCTGACATGGCACTTAATTGATACAGTACTATATTGGCCTGGTAATTTTGTGCTGACTGATAGTGTAGGGAGGGTCTTAAGTGGTTAGTATCTGTTCACTCACTGGTCCATACAACAGTCTTTCATATGGGGTAGGTTTTAACACCTCCTTGCCTGGTGGCTCAGACAGTAAAGAATCTGCCTGCAATGTGGGAGACCCGGGTTTGATCCCTGGGTTGGGAAAATCCCCTGGAGAAGGGAACAGCTACCCACTCCAGTATTCTGGCCTGGAGAATTCCACAGACAGAGGAGCCTGGCGGGCTACAGGTCATGGGGTTGCAAAGAGTTGGACACAACTGAGCAATTTTCACTTTTGCCACTTTACAGATGAGGAAACTAAGGCACCAGTGTGAGGTCCAAGGTCGCAAAGCAAACATGGATCAGGACTCAAAACCAGGAGTCTGATTCCAGAGGCTGTGCTCTTAGCTATTATGTATACTGCTTGTCTACAGTTAATAAACACCAATGAGTCAAAGTTACTGCAAAGTTCTGGAAGGGCATGGACCAACGTGAAGAACAGATGTCTGTTTGGGGATAGAAAGAAGGTGGACATTGAAGAGAAGCAAGCTAACAGTCACCTGGTCTAATTGTTTGCACACTGCAAGAATCCCTTCTCTAGCCTCCCTTGCACAGAGCCAGCCCATCTTAACCCCAACCCCACTGCCCTCTTCCCCAAATAGTCCACTTCACTTGGGAACTGCTCAAATCCTTAGAAGCTTTTCCTTCGCATAGACTTGCAACTGAGAAATCTATGGCCTGATAGCTCCTCCCCCTTGGCCTTTGGTATACTTCCTGGAATTATTCAGATGATTCTAATTTTTCTCTCTCTAGGGACATACCTTCAATTCTTAGGAGCCCCCTGAACTAACCACCTTTCACTGTTCCCCAGGTTCACCCCACCCCACTCTCCACCTGCTCTCTAGCCTGGGAGTCTGACTTGCAGGAATTATATAAAAAACTCCTGAGCTCTTTGGGCTTCCAGGGCTTGACCCCTCAGGAGCCCTGTCAGAAATTAGAAGGAGCAAGGGCATTAAGTCTGGGCATCAAGTCCCCAGTCCCCTTCCTGGACTGGCCTCTGGGGCTGCTAGGAACCTTGGAAAGTCACTTCTCCAATCGAGGGAGCCTTCTAGATAGCCTCCCTCTCATCTCTTCAACCTCCCAGTGGGAACACCTTGCCTTCTCCGAAGCCCCTTACTGCACAAGCCTCTATGATGCCCTTATAGCCACACCTTTGTAAAGGGTCCTTTGTAGATAAATTGTCCTCTACAACTCTGACCGATACAACATCATTTCTAGTTCCCCGTGAGATGTCTCTTCCTTAAGTAAAAGCTCAGTATAACTGGCTGTTCTACTTTCAAACCTCATCATTTATTGGGAAGATCACCTTGTATGCAACACTTATCTTGCAAATTCAATAAGAGCCTTTGGCCAGAAGCATTAAAATTCTATTTTATCTCCTATTGCCTGAAGCAAAGCCTATTTGAGGAAGTCTGAGGATAGAGTCAGCTGCACCTTGGGTGTGATATAGCAGAAAGGAGGGGATTATCTTACTAAGCATCCTTTCTCCATATATATTTATACACCCCGGGGGAAATAGAAGGGATAGCAGCCCCAGGTTTCTGAGTGATAGGGACTGAGATTTGTTGAGTTCATTCTTACTCAACACCTCCTCATTTAATACCTACACCCACCCTTCCAGATAAAGTCCAGCAAATGACTCCTTCTCTGTAGATGTCCTGTGTGCATGCTAAGTCACTTTAGTTGTGTCTGCCTCTTTCTGACCCCATGAACTGTAGCCCTCTAGGCTCTTCTGTCCATGGGATTCTCCAGGCAAGAATACTGGAGTGGGTTTCCATACCCTCCTTCAGGGAATCTTCCTGACCCAGAGATCGAACCTGTGTCTCTTGTGTCTCCTGCATTGTTGGCAGATTCTTTACCATTGAGCCACCAGGAAGTCCTCTGTAGATGTCAATATTTACAAATCAAGGTCGTGGTGAGGATTTATTTTAGATAAAATGTAAATGTGTATAAAGCATCAAGCACAGTGCATGGTATGTAACAGGCTTTCAATAGTCTAAAAAATGATAACCTTATTTCACTTAACTGGCTAGCAATGAGATTTCCATATGTAATAGGGAGAAAGTTAGACCACCACCACCAACAACTACAGTTACTCTAAAACAGATCACTGGATCCTATTTATAGCTTTCAAATTTACACATAGCCTTATTTCACATAGGATTAAATAAGGCCTATAAATATTCATATAAAAATGAGGCTACCTCTTTTTGACTAGAGAAATCTGATGGAAGGAAAAATAAAGATGGGTCTTTAAATGAGTGAAATCTGAGCAGACAACGACCATATGTGCTTTAGAGCAACATGACACAGGGTTGTATACAGTTGGGGCAATTCGTCAGGGTCTGTGTGTCTCTTTAACTTACTCCAGTGTTCTTGCCCAGAGAATCTTTTTTTTTTTTT